>OY998151.1:15596818-15816620 GCA_963921925.1 Sphagnum tenellum
ACAACAATGTCTATGATACTAATCTAATGAGATGGAGGAGACATGACCACTTTGGACTGACAAAAATGAAGCATGTATACCATATGGATGTGATGTGATGACATGGATGAGATTACCATGCCAGGTATGATATTTGTCATGTGGATGAGAACCATATGGATGATTAAGCACTTCAATCTGCATGACCAATTTCTCTATCTTTTTGTTCAAAATCCAATTTCACTTCTGAAATCAATTTCTGTCAAAATTGTATTTTTTTCATTCATGTGGGCAGAATTCTAATATATCCATATAATGATTCAAGTTTCATTCATCTGTGCAATTGCATCTGGGCACTGTGTAAAAAATGTAATATGGGGCCCAGCACACTAATAAGACCATTATGGTTGTTCATTTTCATCTCTATGGTTTAATTTCCCATGTCATCAATTTCATCCATGAACATAGTTTCATCCATGCACACTACAATTTGATCAAATAAAATCAATAATTTCATCCATGATTGACAGAATTTTGTCCAGGAAAAAACATTAAAATATAGACATTGATTTCATCCATACAGAATTACTGATCTCCACCAGAAAAAAATCCTTTAAAATAGTAGAAAATTTCATCCATGGTCATTGACCAAATTCCATATGCAAAAGAACCATAAAAAAGTAATAGACATTGTTGTCATCCAACAGAATTGCAGATCTCCAGAAGACACAAATTCATGAAAATAATAGACAAAGTCAACATCCATGATAATTGACAGAACTTCAATCTGCACCAAACAAAATTCTATAAAGTATCAAAATAAAAGAAATTCATCCATGCCAATATAGTTTCATCCGATATATTCACATCCACATCATAGATGGCTTTGTTTTCATCCACAGAACTCCTGGACTGCTGAGCATTTCCACTGCGATGGAAGGAGAATGATGAGCATCACAGTCCCTGAGTCTCCTCTGCAGAGTTGCTGGTCGCGGAAGTTCCTTTTGTTTTCTTGGGCATCTTCGCGTCGCGGATTTGGATTGGAAATTTCTTTTGTTGTTTTTTAGTCGAAGTTCTGGAGTACTTAGTGAGTCAGAGTTGAATAAACTTTTAAAAAGCACGGCTTGGACGATATAGTACAGGCGAAGGAGCTGCACCTGACCCGGCACGGATTTCATGTCTCGGCGGTCAAGCTGACGACTTTCATGAGCTTGGCTCGGCTTTCCTTGCACTAGACTCCGAGATCTATGCGTTATTCGACAGCGTTTGACATAAATCAAACACTTTCGAAAGAAAAAAGAAAAAGATAAAAAAGAGAGTTCCCTAGAGATTCAACATGTATTGTGACAGTGGTACTCTTTCTCGAGTAAGTGTTCATGAGGTCTTGAATATCTGGTAATTGGGAGCTGGATCCGATGAGTTCCGGCTGATGACATGCTTGAGCAGTAGCATCCTCAGCTAGTACCACCTGAGACTCGTGGAATGTCCAACGATCCGTTTACCTAAGACCATTCTAGTCGAACTTTTGTTGCCAGTTATATGAGCCCCTCGTCTTACGACGTCTCACGCGCCTCGCCAACTTTCCAAGAGTACACATGAACGATCGTCTGCTTTGAGTATAAGTTCTAGAGCGGTAGCCTGTTCTTGGTCTTACTCTGCACTTGATTCATGGATTTGGTTCAAGGTTTCGGCAGAGAAATATATATGAAGTTACCCAAGACTTGAATGCCAACTAAACGGTGAACCTTAATGGGTAATTGAACAACAAGCTGAGCAGCTACGAGGCCAGTAGCTAGCTGGTGCCTTTACCTAATGCGGCCATATATTGCTGATATAATTCATGACTTCATGTTCATAAGAAACACAAATGATGGCGACTGATCTGACAACGACGACACATCTGCGGTATGCTTCGTCTAATCCGAGGGTTTGATGATGAATAGGCAGATCAAGAGGTACGTCGTGTACATTTTCTGATGACGACGAGCTGTAGAAGAATCTCTTTGTGATTAGATCAACAGGAATATATAAGCAGTATTCATCCAATAAAGCCATTTCCGCCGGAGTGAAGTGATCATCTGAATGCTACTTTAAAGTGTACTTATAGCATATAAGCAGCAGCGGCAGGTGCAGCAAAGTCGACCATTGCAGACTTAATTACAGAACATGCAAAAAAAAGCCTAGCTAGACGACGATTTTTAAACGCCGACTTTAAAATAAAAAAACCATCAGTTGTGATGAAATCAAGTCCACACTAATAATCCCTGAGAGAACAGAAGATTCGTATGAGGTACAATAACAGTCTAGTAACATAATTGCAATTTAACTTTCGGAAACAAGGCTAATTAGCTCTCCGATCCCAGTTGTGCGGCATTGGGCAGCCGATGCTCTTACCGTAACTGCTCATACATGTTTGCTAAGGTGGTACTAATCTCAAACCAACCAGCAGCCCCCGATCAGCAGCTTCGAAACTGCAAATTAAAACTCTAGGCAACATTGGGCATTCATCAGCTGCAGGGTCGATGTAGCTTACGTGCTACAGCAATTATATAAAATCTTAGGATTCTTCTGCTCCTGCAGCAGCCGCCTGCTCTGGTCCTCTCTCTCTCTCTCTCTCTGTGAGACAGACAGTGTAGACTTCCTCTTCGGTAGCTAGCTAATTCCAGCAACTGGGTTTTTCCCAATGCCGATTGCAACGGTCCCGTTCCCAACAACCGCGTCTTCCGCAAACATACAAATTACGATCTACAGAATCTAGATGTGCTTTTTTTGTTTATTTTTGTTTTTTTAGTTGATTTCAGGTGATGGAATTAAGTAGTTTGCCATTATTCCATCAACTAATCAGATCTACTCCGGTGGCTTTTATTGATTTCAGGTGATAGAATCATTTTTGTTTTCATCTCTAAATTTATTTGTTAATTTCTTTTTAGGTGATGGAATTATGGTTTTTCATCACTTATAGTTATTTTTTTGTTGATCTTTCAGATGCTGGATAATTTGTTTTCATCTCTTGTCATTTATTTGTTAATTTTAGGTGATGGAATAATAACATTGTTGATCTCTTATGATTTTATTTGTTGATTTTTCAGGTTATGGAATAATGTTTTCGCCACATAAATTGATTTATTGATTTCAGGTGATGGAATAATTGGCTTTCATATCGTATAGATTTATTTGCTGATTTTTCAGGTAATGCAATAACTTTTTTCATATATCTTATAATTTATTTGTTGATTTTTCAGGTTATGGAATAATTTTTTCGCCACATAAATTGATTTAATGATTTCAGGTGATCGAATAATTTGCTTTCATCTCTTGTAATTTATCTGCTGATTTTTCAGGTTATGGAATAATGTTTTCGCCACATACATTGATTTATATTAATTTCACGTGATGGAATAATTGGCTTTCATACCTTACAAATTGATTTGTTGATTTTTCAGGTGATGGGATAATTTGTTTTCATCTCTTAATAATTTATTTGTTGATTTTTCAGCTGAATGGAATAATTGGCTTTCATATTTTATAAATTGATTTGTTGATTTTTCAGGTTATGGAATAATGTTTTTCCATGATCACTTAAATATCTATTTGTAGATTTTCAGGTACTGGAATCATATAATTTCATCACTGTTGTTGATTTCAGGTGCTGGAATAATTTGTTTTCATGTCCTATAATTATTAGTTAAATTTTTAGAAATAAGAATTTTCCATCCCTTATTATTAATTTGCTTATTTCAGGTGCTGGAATAATTGTTTTTCATGACTTATAATGATTCCTTGATTTATCAGGTGATGGAATAAGTCTATTTTTCCATCACTTATTACCAATTTCTTGATTTCAGCTGATGTAATAATTTGGTTTATTGTCCTGTAATTTATTTGTTGATTTTGCAGGTGATAGAATCATATATATTTTCATTATTATTATTATTATTATTATTTAGTTGTTGATTTCAGGTGATGGAACAATGTTTTCATCACTTTTATTTAATTTGTTGATTTCAGGTGATGGAATAATGTTTTCATCAACTAATCAGCGAGTATGGGGGGGAGCCTTCTTTCCTTCTTGTTGGATCAAAGCTTTGGTTGGGGGCACAAGAATTGATGTGGGGGGCGGGTTAAGGACCTTGGGATTCATGCTGAGGATGATCTCCCTAATTAATTAAATAATCAATAACAAGACCGTTTTAGTGCAAATCAAGTGTAGATTGGTACTTATTATTGTTAACACACCCCAAAAAACAACCAAGAAGGTGGATAGATAGGTACCTACCTACCTACTACAAACCCAACTTGGGATTCCTTTGAGGTTTCTTAGCAATACAGACTCTGGATTCCAATTCAAATGTTCACCATAAATGGGAGAAATCTATGAACATGAAGAAACTAGATTTGCATTAGCAGCACCTAAAGGGGTGGAGGGGACAGGTAGGAAAGTTTTATGGATGATTTGGATGATTTTAATTTTCATCTAATATAGCCTCCATCCTAGGTGTGCCCATATTGGGTGTTGATACAATCAAGCCATGGATGGGAGGTCCGGAGTTTCTTTTAAGGATGTTGTGATGTAGCCAAAGTGGCTATCATTCACAAAATAAATAAATTAGCCAAATTTGACTGCATACTAGAGATATGAAATTAGAAAAAAATAAAACCCTTCTATATTCTTGGCTACCTAATGGAACTTATTGTAAAAATCTGGAGAGTTGAAAAAAGAATCTTGAAAAGCTGGGAAAACTAGGTCATCTTTTCCATGAAAAGTCCTTTGAATAGGTGAAAATCATGTTTTTCAGGTCAAAATTTTGTGAAAATTCACGAGTAAAAGAAAAACACTGGATGAGACTCACAAGCAGCTAATGGTTTGTGCCCCTAAAGAGCGATAAGTTTCAGAGACATGGATACCTGGTCTTGTTTGTTTTACCGTATTAGGGTTGGAGTCGTGGGTGGGTGACCTTTCATTGAAATGAACCCCCAATTCGTTGACACCTAAAAACTTCATCACATCCAAATTGCATCAGGGAAATCTTGAATGCATTGAGTACATAACACTAGTTCAAAAATGTGGAGAGCATTGGGTACCTAACAGTAATTCAAAAATGTTGAATGCATTGGGTTATGTAACACTAATTCAAAAAATGTGCAATGCATTGGGTAAAAGTAACTCATTCGAAAATGTCAAATAAACCCTGGGATTTGAACCTTATTTGGGACTGGCTCACAACATGTGTATTTTAAAGACCAGCTTAGAGAAAGGTGCCATTTGATAGGCCTTCTCAACCCCAAAACAGATGTATTCATTATCTACGGGTTTCACAAATACAGTTTCCAAGCCATGTTTCAACTGTTGGTTTTCTAGTGGCCTCAGAGTTCACTGGTGAGTGTAAAAACACGTTTAGGTGTGTAGCTAAATACCCTCACAGTTCACCTCCTTTGTTGCAAAGCTATTATAGTCTTTACAGTGGATACTCACGCATTCAATGAGTCCCCAGTACATGGAGATCCATCAATCAAGGTGAACATGAAGGTCGGTTTGATGAATCAATCAAGCCTAGTGAACATGAAGAGCAATAAGTTAGTGAAAACTGAAAGCAAGACTGCTCACCCGACAGTGAGGCAAATTAAACAAGTTAAAAACAAAAGGATAGTTATTGGTTAAATTGAAACTGAGACTGCTCATGCACAGCTTGGAACTTGAAAGGAACTAGCTGCTTCACTAACAGCAACAACCCTGAAGGGCAAGTCCAAAATTGGTATTGTTTTCATAGATAAAAATTCATTTCTTTTGTAGATTCGCTTTGCAAAGCTGGTGGACCATCATAGTGCAAACCCACGACACATATGATTGAACAAGTGGAATCTGATTTGTCTCAGAAGGCCATCCTGTGTCAGGATTCATCCACAAAAAGGCTGACTAATTTTGGGAATTATTGATGTCAATGGATTGTTGATTAGGGCAGGGAAATTTAGAGCACAGTTGGTGCAAACAGCCCTGGACTGGTGTCTAATTTTAGCTAATATAGGAGCAGCTCACATGTTCATATATCAAAAGAGCTCCATTACAGTTGGTTGATGATGCTTACTCTCTTCAATAATTTGTTAAAACTGTTCGAGGGCCAGTTTCAAGCACAAAAAATCCCTCCGCTACTCCACATCAACCACATCCACCAATTGTGTTGGTAGCAAATCATCTAGATGGATGCCTCATGTCATGATGAGGTCAGCAATGTCTAAGTGCTCTCCAGTGAAGCCCTTGTCCTAAATCATGTTGATGGACAAGTGCAGGCCTTCAACATGGGCAAATCATAGGCTGTTACCTTCCACAGGTTGGGTGAGACTTGGCCTTGGACAACAAATTATACAATTGAAACTTGGCTCTAGAACAAGATTTTTCACACAAAATTAGTGTATTGCCTTGTCACCTAATGAAAATACAAGCTTAATTTAGCTTCTATTAGCCAAAGAAACAAGCCCATGGTTGATATATACTACTACTTTAAAATACAATGTAAAGAATCATTGTTTATTTCTCACAAAAATTTCAAGTTGGATTCTTTTTTTTTCCTTCTTTTCAGGTTTTCTAGTTGCCAGATTTTAAAAAACTAATTTTAAAATTTTTGCCAGATTGTATGTAGAAGTTCTAGAAGGTCGTTAAAAATATAGAATGGTGTTTAAACATTTTTATCTTCACATTTTCTTTTTGCTAGATTTGGCTAAATCCGCTTAGATTTGATTATTGCCACTTCAGCTACCTCACAAACTTCAAAAATAAAAACCCTAATCCGGAAGCAATATGAGTTGAGTCATTGCTAACATTTAGTGGAAGTGTTCTGTGCAGCATAACAGAGGAACATTGGCTATAACATGACAGGGAAACTCTGCATTGGGAACCCTATTATGGAGTAAAATATTGGACTAGTATGTACTGGAGAAACATTTTTAAAGTCCACTTATGCACAAGGTGAATCTATTTGGAGATGTCCTACTGAATGTGTCCAGTGGATTGAGCATTGTGAATTACTGAAACAACAATGTTCCGTGCTGCAAAACAAAAGAATTGTCATAGAATATCGACTTTCCTGTTTGCAGATTCTGGAGAATTTGTCAAAGTTCTTCGTTGTCTATTTCTGGGGGAGGGGGAGGTGGATGAATGAGAACTGATTATGTATGGAACTTTTTAGTTGTGAGATGGAAAGCTCTGAATCTCTCCTATCCGAGTCACTTAACAAGCATCATGGTAAGAAGATCACCTGTGTGATTTGACCCTTGGTTAATCCGACTTGGGATACCAATTAGCCTCCCAATTAGCCCCCTGAAACAAAGCTAAGCAGACATTCTTGGGGACAATTCTTGACCAAACTAGGGCAGTGGTGAGTGCCATCTCAACAGAATTTTAGTTCTAAGAGTTTAGGGTAAGGATTGAGAAAGGGGCCGTTTCTGAGGATGAGGAGCACATGCTTGGCTACCACCTTGCACAGCACTCGAATTCCCAAAACAGTCCCATTTGAGTATTTGTAATTTGCATATGGAAATTTACATATGCCCAACTCTCTGAATTCTGGTGACAACAAACTACCATTAGTTTTTTTCAGTGTTGGGCAGGCACTGTTTTGGTGGTCTAGAACGGCTGATGCCAGTTCCGGTTAGTAAGTGTGGCCTAAAATTTAGGACCTTAGAACCTTAAACCTAAATGGCAGCACTAAAATGACCTTGCCACAAATGTATTGGCATGTTCCTTATGTTGTTCCCTCTGTTAAATAGTGGCTCAAATAGGGCATGTGTGGGTGGAGACCATTGTTGGGTAAATGTTCCATGTGTTGTTGTTCATGGGAACATGTTGAGGAACACTTTGTGAACTTTGAAAGCCCATTGGGAAGTTTAAAAAACTAATGAGAACAGCAGGAGAACCTTTTGCAATCTCAATGGGAACACTTTGGGAACATCAAAATTCAAAAAAATCAAAACCTCTTGAAAATCAACTTCGGAATCATCTTGAAGAATAAGTCAAAACTGAAGATTCTTATAAAGCTTGGATGTGTTGGATTGGGAATCACTTGTCAAGAAAACTTGGACCTAGCCCTGAAATGAATGGGTTTAATTTTTGGAAATATTCTCTTAGTAGACCCAAAACCAAAGAATATTCCATTTGACAAAAAAGATAAAGAAAGAAAACTCTAGATCACAGAACGATTCTTGTGAAAACAACGAACCAACCAACATTGGTAAAAATCACTCAAATTGCACCAAACTAGGTGTCTCGAACTGCCCCCACACTTAATACTTTACACCAATTAGAACTTAGTGTACATGAGGCACCCAACACAATTGCAGTCATGGCAGGATCTTTTTGACGTGGGGGTTGTTATTATATTGATTCCTGACTAAGAGCTTGGGGTTCTAGCATGAGTAACTCAAAGGTTTCGCATCAATAATGAGCCTCTCAACCATAGTAATAGGTAAGCTTTTTGTGACGGCTGAATGTGGAGGTGATTGATCAGATGTTGTGCTGAAATTCTAAAGAAGTGACATTGAACTTCAGGGGGATGAATAATTGTGGGCCCTGAGGAAAACAGATGATATAAGAAGCAACCCAACTCATAACTTTGAGCCCACTTATCTCCCAGTGGTGACATTGGAAATTTCCAATTCAGATCTACTTGTGACATGACCTGTTGCGTGCAGCAGTTGTTGGCAGCTAATTGTTGCGTGGAACCTGAACACAAAACATAGCACAAAATCATAGTCTGACTTGCAAAGCACAAGTTTCCATCTCCAACTATCATGTAAGTTCAATTTAGAGAAACATGGTCCCTGGTTTCCCCCCTTTGGCACACCCTAGGTTGCAAAATGTACAACTTTACACTGCACCCGGTGTTTATGATCTGTTGTCAAAGGGGAACAAGAATTATGAGACTTGAGACAAATTTACTCAGTGCTTCACTGGATCTCAAATGGCAACCAGATTCTCAACCCACTCATAGGTATGTCTCAAACCAGACTGCTGAAAAATAATTTGATGACTTAAGCTGAATCATTTCCCTGCTTGCTGGGTCCTGTCCTGGTAGGATTAGGGACTATTGGTTCAGAACAGATTGTGGAAATTTTTGCTTAAATTTTGTGATTTGAATGGAGGTTGTTCATGTTATTTTGTTGATCACTTTTACACAGTTCATGTAAGTTAGCTTGGGTTTAGGGTTTTTTGGGCTTGTGGTAGTTAAGGGTGATAGTGTTGTTTTGGGGTGGCCAAATTTGGCTAAAATTTGTCACTTTTTTTTGCATTGGATGGAAAATTTCGCACAAAAATAAAAAGCTGCTGGTGTTTATTTCTGCGTAGAAGGTATCTTTGTTTGTTTCCATCCATGCAAAGTTTTTGTCATCTTAATTTAGCAGTTTAGTCAAGAATCTCAAGAAATGTGCAATGAAAGCTGAAGATCTGAAGAACAATCAGAGTTAAATGAAGTGGAGACTGGAGCCAGGTTCATTAACCAAACCTAAAAAAATTAAAAAAAAACTTTTGCATGTCTTAAGATGTGCACGTTACAAGGTGGGCTATAAATCATGTCTTGTGCAATGTGGAACATGGAGTGATGTGCACACTGCACTTCAGTTAGTGCAAAGTTTTGAATCTTCCCATTTATGGTCATCCTGTGCACACATAATTAATTCTACTTGGTGTACTTGATGATTCAATGAAACCCACAAACAAAATATAAGTAACTAATCTCCATGTCCTCCAACATTAACCATAAATCAAATCTCTAATCTCTCATTAGTGCCTGTTCTTTAGAACCCAAAACCAAGGTTTAATTATTCAATGCTTTTAAAAAGCCTCACACTTAAGTCTATCCTGCAATCAAAGGACTGATTAGAGGAATAAAAAAGATGAGATTAGGAGGAAGTTAATTTGGGACCAAAACGGAGGCAGGTACTCTCAACCTCCAAATTTTTCTAATCTTTTGAGAAGGCATTTATGTCATCAGGACCAGTAGAAATCTTGGGTGTGTCTGAATTGCATCCAAATACAATGAAAGATCCTTAAGGGTTCAGGCTGGATTAAAAACTCCTTATTATAATTAATCAAGTTTGGTGACAAAAGGATATGATTATGTAAGAAGGGGTTTGATTAAGAAGTAAGTGGTGGTAGGTTTGGAGTGTGGACCAGTGTTGCATTGCTATATACATGTACATTACTCTTTATTCATACCAGCTTGGTATGAATATGAACTTTGGTACTACCTGGTAGGGCATAAATAAGGTATAAATATTTGTGAAATGGGTTGGATATTAATAGGAAATTGGTAGAATTTTTTTGAAATACACATTGAGGATTCATGAATACTGATATGGTATTGTGACTTAAAGATGGAGGGGGAGAAAACAAAATCCCCTCCTTAGCCTATCCTTGTGGATTTGAATAGGAGAAAAATTCAACTTTGTAACTAAGTTTTTTTCCTTTTGGAAAGAAAGGAGCAAAAGGAACAAAGAGTTTCCTTTCCTTTCAAAAATAGATGGTACACTCTTTCTCCCCCACACATCCTCAAAGACAAACCTTGACCTAGCTCCTCCATTCACTGCCATCAACCCTGACTATTGGTATCGGACACCAAATGGTTAGTGTTTTCGGACACCAAATGGTTAGTGTTTTTGGTCTTCTGTCAATGACCAGCCAACATTGGTTTGGAGTGGTGTTGGTCTCGTCTAAGACTGATATATACGCTTGTGGTTTGTATCAAACACCCACATTAATTAATACGACCCTACCAGGCTGTTATGACCGAGGCAATATCAGTTTCATATGGATCATACTAGCCTTATACTAGCCAGGTATATACTCACCTCATACCAGACAAAAAAATCAATCTTGGACCCAATTTGTGGATGAGGCTGGTATGAAAAATCTAAAAAGTATGCAATACCTGGAGAACATTGAAACAGACTTTGAAGATCAACCCAGAGAAAAAAGCATGAATGATGAGACAAAAAAAATTAAAAACGAGAAATGGAGGAGAAATGGGCTAAAAAATTCAAGCATTCTTGTTGTTCTTCTGCAATGGTCTATTTAGAACTCATGGCCCAAAACTTTTGTCCTTCAAACCCAAAAGGACATCATTAATAAATAGTCCAATGAATCCTTCCACCCAAATGGCAATTAAAAAATGGTTCCTTGTAAACACAGGGTAATAATATGCATGTTCTCAATACAACTATACATAATATAAGATACATCATACATGTGAATTGATTTGCAAATTTTTGTTGTGGATATGTTTTTCTCTAAAGGACAAGTTGGGTTCAAAATCCTTCATTGTGAATGGCAGCGTTGACAATAGGTTTTCATCACTACTAGCAAGGGCCACGTTGTCCTTAAAATTGAAGACCTGGTGCAAGTCAGGGGTGCTGCTTGTTGTCTAATTTGGCTGTGCAACAGCCCATCAAATAACAAGCAACTCATTGTGTAATGACTCTGCCCCAAATGGCACGTTCAAACTTCAAGCCAAAAATTTCCATTTACTGGATCTAGAGCTTCTCATCTAGATGCATGCATTTCTATGGGACATATCCATCCATCATATGTACAGAAAATACTCCATGTGTCACTCACATATTGGATCAAACACCCAAACGCTACTACATGGATGCACAGTCTCTTCCCAAAGGTGAAAGGATGTTTGGGGTGGGAAATTTGGAATGGAGAGCTGGAATGGAGGGGGAGATGATAGCTTCAGGCGAAACAGCTCTCTTTAAGGAACCTTACTAGTGAGCTCTAATGAAGCCATGAAAGCTCCCAAGATCCTTGTGAAATCCCTCATCACTTCATTATCTAGGGTAGGGTTGCTCTGGTAATGACTTTTGAGTATACCAGCCTCATCCTGGGTTCTTGTTTTTTTCATATCAGGCACGTATGGTTATTGGGTATGTTTAAAAAGACTTTGATATCCATCTGGTCCTGGCATTGGGTCCAAGACTAATTTGTGGCTGGTATGAGGCAGGTATTTAAATAACATTAAGACTGATATAAAATTTGTACAAGGTCGGTATTGCCTTAAGTCCATAATATACCAGGCTGATACTTATAGAAGGCTGGTATTGCGTGAGCTCATACCAAACTGGCCCTTACAACTAGTGTTGTTACCAGGTGCAGGCTTATGTACCAAACCACCACTGGTAAGGACCTCAAGCAGGGCTGTTCTGAGGATGAGGACCCATGTGAGGTGAAAACGTATGCTCGTATCATGTCACAAACTTGCCCCCTTCATGTATCTATGCTTTTACAACATTTTAACAATGTGTTCAAGATTAAGTGTTAATTAAATGTGGAGAAATTATTGACATGATATTGTTATGACATTATAACATAATGTTTGATCATCACAATGTATTCCAATATAATCACAACATCCTATCAATGATATCCCAGAATGGCTTACAACTCTAATCATCAGCCTAATTGAGCCAACAATCGATAGTGCACCATGTGGGATAGATGGTTGGTCGACAAGAACACATTTGAATGTGGTGTGTTTTCTCTCAAAGCTTCCAAGTCATATTTTTCTTCTTTTGCTAAGGTATTAGATGCATTCTTGTTGGCCATCCAATAGATTGATATTTTATCTTCATATTATTATTCAAGTTCACCTCAAAATTCCCATGCCAAATTGAACCTATTTCAGTATCTTATTCATAATTAGAATGTGGATGATAATCTCATGTCTTTTTAGAGTTAATTTATTACCTTTTTTTGTGTGTACTGTTGAAGAATGTTGTTTTCTATGCATTTTCAAATCAATTATTAGTTTCTATGTTTAATTCAATGGATTTATGACAAGAAATAAACTATGAGACAATGTTGTGAGTGAAAACATGTGGGGGTGATGGTGCCTCATGCAATGAAAAAGGTGTGAATTGCTATGCAAAAGTGTATCCAAAAGTGTCCACAAATGACTTTTGGCTATCAAATTGTTTAATGGACATATGCTAGAAAGGGGGAATTATTTCTGGTGGAGAAAAAATATTGAAGAAATAATAAATAAAGTGAAACAAGTTTGTAAAATTGGTACATAACGAAAACATCTTGGGCTATTTCCAGGCACTTGTACCTTTAGTCATGTTAACTTGAGCTGACATTATATTATAAATGTATATATTTGTAAGAGCTTAAGAAACATCAGTTTTTCCCTTTAGGGTGGGGAGTAGTATTAAGTTTGTTTTTTGCAAGGAATTGCTAATTTCAATGATTGGTTAAAGGGTTTTATATGAGGAAGATTGATATTAAAATCATGAAGTTCCAAAAGTTCCATGTGAATGGCCCCATATGTACACTATAGTACCTCTAAAGTATAACAAATTTCAAGAAAGACAAACCCGATGTCCTTCTCTACTCTTTTACTAGGTACCAATAAATAGGCTAGGATGGAAGGTTAAGCTAAAATTCTATGTTCCAGAGGGATTGTCCAAAGATCCAAAAGCAATATTTGTCATGCCACATCGACCCATTAAATAAGCTCATCACAATCAAAATGCCTTGAAATTTTGATTCTCTCCCAAAAAAACAAATCCCTTTGAATAAGTTCAAAGAGATTTTTAAAAAGGTTTAAAATTGAAATTGAAATAGCCAAAAATGAATTAATTTAGGCTCACAATTCTCATGACTAGATGGGGGAATGTGTATGTGTAGGATGTAGTTGAAAATGCCATGGTAAAGTATATGTGTGTATGATCTTTCCCTTATAAAGAAAAATGAGAGTAACAAGCCCTTTGCATCACAATTGCCGTCATGAACCAATTCTTCTTTCATTGTTACTGCAAAACTTGCTCTTGGAGGTGGCCACGGATGGCAACATAGGCAACAGACACAGACCCGCAACCCCAAAACTTTGGATCCCTACACAATCAACTCTTAGTACTGAGCAAATCATTCACTTCTTTAGCTCCTGCCGGGTCTACACCTTCACAGTAAAACAATTATAAAAATTGACAATTTCTGTTGTTGAGTCCTCTTTGCTTGGGTATGTTTGGTTGACAAGCTCTTGCTCCTTTCCTCCTTGGGTTTTCCCCTTCTCCAAAGAGTAAATCAACTTCTGCTCCTGCTGCTGCTTTGCCTCGATCAATGCACTTGATGCTTGTGTATATGTCACTCTGTTTTCGTTTCAAACACGAAATCCCGTTAGGTGGTTCACATGCTTCCCGCACAACAAGAAAAACACTCAGCAGGCGGCCAGGCACTCCAGGGTTTATATATATGCATGGAAACTGTTATGCAGAGTTTTGGAATGCAGGCTTTTTGTTATGTTCTTTATTTTGCTCCACTCACTTTCTAAATAAATAAAAGGAAAAAAAAAATTCAATCCACTGGGTATGCGAAATTACTATTTTATAATGCATGTTTTAGAAATTTAAAATGATTTTGAGCCAATTTTTTTAATAATAATAATTATCATTTTTCATTTTAGCTTTTAAAACTATCCTAGTTCAATTAGGGATAACATACATACTTCAGTGAATTTCTTTTAATGTTAGAATATTCATGAGTATGTAATCTCCTGTTTGATTCAAGAAAATTTAAATTACAAAGACACTTTGTTGCTAGTCTATTAGTTGGTATGGCTTGATGGTCTCTCCAGTTGTCGCGCTTTGTATGTTGTTTATCATCCATCCTAATGCTTAGTTTTAAACCTAGTGTAGATGACTAGTTGTGTTGTACAATAATCAACAGTGGTGGATTGAGAAAGTCTAATCCACCCAAGTGGATTCCATGTGATTAATTTGTCTCGTAAAGGGGAGAGGTTTTGTGTCACACTGTGGCCTTGCCGTTTACATTTAAAAGTATCTTAAGGCAAAAGAAAAATTATTGAAACTCAAATATTTCACCATGCAAAAATATAATCTTCAAAAAACCCTCTAAAAAAACACAAAAATCGTTCAAAATATTATAACTCTGTAACTAATCTCAAGTTTCAACACAAGCTGAAATACCATCTTTCAAAATTCCTCATATAAAAATAGACCTATTATTATTACCTAAGGGCCAAAATCCCTTAAGCTACTATACTCTATAATGAATCTAAATGCAATATCCTTGCCTTGGTAGGTGAGGCCAAAAAAAACAAATATACCACATGTTAGATGATATTTACAATCACCTCTTTTCATCCAACAACATTTATTGCAAGTCACGTTTCTAGTGCAAGTGTGGCAATGACACATTTAAAAGGGTGACAATAATATCGACTGAAATATTAAAATCATTGAACCCTCTAAAAGAAAAAGAGACTGAAAATCTTGAACTCCTTCCACAAGCCTTACTTTAGCACCATTAGGTTTTCATGACAAGCCTTTCATGCTCATTTTGGAAACAAGAGATCCACACTCAACCAACTACAAGTTCCAACCATTTGAAAATTAAAGATTGGTGGATCAATTGAATGCACATCACACATTCAAAGCATCTTTAGAAATAAGAAAACTTACTATGAACTCTATTAGTGTACTTTCCCTTGGAATACCAAGCAATGAGCCTTATCTTTTAGGTTTTCCTTCATCACCTTGAAGCCATCCACCCTTGAGCAATTTCGGGAACTTTCAAGCTTTTGTATATATATATATTCTCGGTACTTGTAATTTTTTAAAAAATGAAACGTAACTTCTAGGTTGCCTTTTCTATTTTTTCTACATTTATTGGTTGTTATATTCCTAATGGATACGAATATCTTAAAACATTTAGTTGTGCCCTTTTCAAAATGAAAAATATCAATTAAAGGGCTAATTTTCCATTTTCATTTTTTTAGTGAATTTAAGCACAACAAGTTGAAAAAGGTGGAATTTGAAACAGGTGACAACAACCAACATTGACGCCCAAATATGTTTTGCACAACCTTTAAAAATCCCAGAAACTAAATTGAAGAGGACAACCTTGAGGTCAGGTCAAGAAGAAGTGACTCCAATTTAAGCCACCAAAAAGCTTGTAGAGAAAAAGTTAGGTTCATTTCCAATTTGTGAAGAGAAAAACACTGTACCCAAAGTGTAAACTGGATTCCATGCCAGTGGCTATAGTTTCAATTTTGTGATGGGGCTGGGGTGGCAAGCATTCATAAGGAGTTTAGCCAAATTTGGCTATTAACTAATTATGAAACAAAAAAAACATTCTTCTAAATTTTTTGGCTACCTCAAATAACATGTATAGAAATGTGGCTATTTTAAAAGAAATTCTTTGAGTTTCAGCAAAAAAAAAATCTTAAAACCATTAAATTTGAGACAAAAAGTTTGCAAAATTTCACACAAAAAATATGGTTGTTCCATATATATGACAACACTCCAAAAAACAAAAAGAATAGGTAATAATGAGAAAGTTAGAAGCTGGGATTTCAGAAATGTCAGCTTTCAAAGTACCAATTTGTAAAGTGTTTTTAATTACAATTTTTACGATTAAAGAACCCTAAACCTGTCCCCAACACTGGACCTTCTCAGATCCCTCTATTTTAGAGCATCACTTCCCAAGCATATAAAGGCTGTGCTAACAAATTATCGCGTTGTGGTCCCAACAAACCAACACACACACACACGTTTCAATCCGACAAGTCCGTCCATCCGTCCCATTCCTATCCCATTCCATTCCATCCTCTTGTAAGTAGTACGAATAATAGGAAACAAAAAAATTTAAGTATTCGGAACAAAATCCCTCAAACAAACAAGTTGAAAGTTTGCGGGCAACCTACCAAAGCT
Organism: Sphagnum tenellum; assembly: GCA_963921925.1. Lineage (NCBI taxonomy): Eukaryota > Viridiplantae > Streptophyta > Sphagnopsida > Sphagnales > Sphagnaceae > Sphagnum > Sphagnum tenellum. The sequence continues at coordinate 15,613,517 of OY998151.1, forward strand.
ACAAAGCTGCCATTGTCATACCCCTATTCACACAGAAGGACCCAAAAAACCCAAATAAAAACATGAAAAAAAATTAAAATTAATTGGAAATTTGGGGAGGGGCATGGGGGGGTGTGTGTGTGTGTGTGTTTGAGACAAGGGGTCTAGGTCTAGACTTCAGAGTCTAAGCTCCCTCTGGGGAGGTTTCTGATGAAAGTGTGGGCTAATAGGGAACTGAGGAGAAGTCAACTCCAACACAATTGCAGATAGATGCCTGGTTAACAGACCAATGTACCATCATCCTTCCTTGTGGGGAACAGGGGAACAGAGGCCCAGTGTAGATATATAATCTTGTCTGGTGCTTTTTAAAAATGAAATAAAAATGATTTACTTATGAAGGTAATTTACTTGAAGAAAGGGAAACCCAAAAAGGTAATTAAGGTTTTGAGTATTGCCCCCCCCCCCCCAACAAATGGATTTTCTTTTGAGGTATTTAATTAAATGTAGGGTTGTTTTTTTGTATGCTTTTTAAAAGTTGTATCTAAATGGGTGATTTTGAATGGGGTGGAGATTGGGTATTGCCATAAATGATTCTTCTTTTTTGGCAATAGGTCTATAAAGAAAATGGAATTGATTTTTTTTGTAATCTTTTTGCTTTGTTTTAAATTTCATTTACACAATTAGAACGCATGCTGAAATATAGTCAATATTTTGAACACTTTTTTGAGGATTTTTTTCCTTTTGATAACCTTCGTTCATCCTTTTGTTTGGGAAATCCTATGGTTCAATAAATCCATGGATGGGAATTTGGGTGTGTAATTTTTGGAGAGTCAACACCAACAAACCTCCAATGAAGCCTAAAAAAATACCAATAATTGTTTAGAATGAACATTTCTGTATTAAGGAAGGTAGTTTGTCCATTTTGTTACTTTGTTGTTTTTTTTGTCACATTGAGATGTCCCAAATCACAACACCTTTCATCAACTATAGGTTTAAACCTATAGTGCAAGAGTTACTAAATGTTGAATAATTTCATGGAAGAAAATTCAACAAAATTAAAATTAATTTTCTTACAGAAATTCACACAATATTTGTGTGACAGTTGGAAAGCCCTTGATGAGTGAGATTGCTTGGAGATGATTTCATAATTTTTATACTTAAGGTGTGGGAGATATTGAATTTTGAGTAATTTTGTCATTGAAAATTATATTAAAATCATTTTTAAAAATCACAATTGGGCTCTATTGTCAAGGTCCTGTTCACACTACTTAGAATGAAACAAGAGTGTGGGAAAATGAGACAAATTTCACAATGCATGTACAAGCCCCACCCAGCTCCCCAATTTTGAGTCCTTCCTTCTCCCCCTCGCTTCCTTCCTTTGATGTGTACACAAACACTCAAGCAAAGCTTGTTGAATTTGTTGTATATCTTATGCACAAGTTGTGTAGAAAAATGAAATTATGGGACGGTGGGCTTTTAGGGTTTGTTTCTCTTGTTATTACTTTTGCAATTTAGACGTACAAAAGAAATGGAAAGATGTACTTACATACTTACTTACTCAGCCACTCTTGGGAGTTTAAGCCCACAAAAAGGGGACTTAAACAAAGGAACATCGGCCTTTCAAACCAAATGCAATTGTAGAATCACAAGTCTTGAAAGGCCACTCAAATGGGTCCTGCCCTATGGTGGACTCGAGGGTCCAAACAACAACCGAAGAAACTGAGAGCCTTGTGCTAAGAGGAAAATCAAATATCTGAAGGGCTTATAATTTAGGTATCACTTATAAGAAAAGAGCAAAAACAAAAGCAAAAAGCATTTCATGGGTATGGTGGTGAGGGCACTTTGACAAAAAAATTTCCTCATTTGTATTGAACTGTGTGAATGAATACTTTAGGGCAATGTAGTCAATGACCAAGCACCCATAAGTTACTTCATCAACCAAATTACAATTGCAATGACTTGAGAATTATTATTTTAACTCAAACAAGTTAGAGATCGATTGTTTGAACTCAAGTGAGTTAGAGATCGATTCTTTGAACTCAACCGAGTTAGAGACACATTATTTTAACTCAACCTAGTTAGAGATCGATTATTTTAACTCAACCTAGTTAGAAAGAGAAAAGATGTCAGCTGCAAGTCATGGGAGTGGGAGCATCTTCCACAATAGTTGCAGGGCCACCTTGAGTACCACTACCTTGGGGGGCTTGGGTTCTATCGAGCGGTGCCTTTGGTCCCCCAAAAACAAGCTTCTTACATTGTGTATATTATGTAGTTTCCTTTGGCTTTACAAAGTGGGCTGAGTGATGATGAGATGGGAGTCACCAAGCAATTTTTAAACCATTTTAGTATTATAAGTAGATTTCAACAATTAAATTTCTTTCATTTTGGATAACTACTTCAATTCATTTGTAAAAGAATGTTGGGTTGTGATGATGTTATTATATTATTCTATTAAGAGAATTCAATTGAGCCTTATGAAATCAAGATTTACTTACAACATTTGTTTGGAATCATCATAAATTGTTTTTTGCCAAAATTTGTCACTATTACTAATGTCAATTTAAAAATTAAAACCCTTGAATGATTCCTTGAAAGATTGAAGTTTTTGAAAAAGAACATCATACTTGCCTTATTAAAAAATAGCAAAGCTTGATTCACCTAAATTTTTATTTTATTTCACATTGATTTTTTGATATTATTAATGTCATGAACTCAATTTTCCATGGCAAAAACTTAAACCCAAATTCTCACACAATCCAACTTGGGAATTTGTAAATTATTTTACAATAGCAATAACTTTTGTTTCTTTCCTACAATCCAATAGTGTTTCGGCTATTTGGTTTTGTGATGTTATACGCATATATTTACTATTGGCCCCCAAAACAGAGATTACAAACTTTGCGAATGTTTTCAGAGTGTTACACATGCTTGTTTTTATTAAGGAGAAAAATTTAGAAATATCGAAACATTGGAAAAATAAAATTGTTGCAACCATTCCCAGTAATGACATGTTTTCAAAAGGTCTTTTAAAAGTTTAGAGAATTGCAAACATATACTAAAACTACAATCCCATTACATCATACTCATAAGTGATTTCAGGGAAGGAATGTTGTAAGTTGAAATCATCCAACAACATTGCACAACTACGGGAAGTGAAGTGTGCAAGTTGTCCACCCATGAAAAATGAAAACTATAGCCATCTTAGAGATTTGTGAAATTTGAAATTCGTAATACCAAATATTAGTAATTCCCCATACCATGGATCATTCTTGTTGGAGTTCTCCAAAAAATCTATATATGTGTATACATTTGAATCTGTTCTCATAACCGGTTCTCAGTCATGTGAGAACCTGAGGTCGGTTTTCAGCTCGGTTTTCACATTTATAAGTGTCAATCGGTTCTAATTGTGAGATCCGGGTGAAGAGCCGGGTCAGCATTTGAGAACCGCCCAACACTGGTGCCTACATCTATTGATATTTTCAGATAATTTTTTTTGCACTAGGCTACTACTAGTCAAAGGTAGAGGGATCATTGCAAATGACTTAAAGACAACAAGGTGAAGCCAAAAGAATTGTGCTTAATGGTAGAAGCTCACTTAGGCACACATACACACACATGCACCTTTGTCATCAGCCAAATTAGGTAGACATGGGCTCTGGAAACAAAGTACATAGTAGGCTAGGTTTGTAAGCCGGCAAAGAAAGGGAGATGGTAGTTGTTGTGGGTGGTGGTGGTGGTGGTGGACATGCCGCCCATGTTCACCGGCCAGGAATTTGATAAGCTTGAAAAGCCCTTAATCAATTGTTCTCTAACTTACACAATCGCTAAAGAACCATAAATGGAAGGCAGGCTGAGGAATTTGGATTTATGTGCTTGGCCTTAAGGGTAACGGAAGCTGCCCATGGGCCATGTGAAGCTCTTGTGAAGCTCTTGTGCCCATACATGAGTGTATGTTTTGGAGGGTTGGTCATCATCCATCCCATCTTTGGAACTTGTCACTTGTGGCATGCTAGGTTATTGGAACTTGTCACTTGCAGCATGCTAGGTTAACCGACCAATGTAGAACCTAAGAAGATCACTTTGGCACCACAAAAGCAAGGAAGAGAAGGGAAAAGAAAAATCTCAATATGAAAGATAGTGGGCCTAACAAGGGGAGGAGGCACGGGTTGGCGTAACTAATAACTACCCAATATATCACTCCAAAATGTGGGGTCTAAAGTTCAGTTTTTTGGACAAACTATTAACCTCTACATTCTTGTGTTGGATAAAATGACAAAAATGACAATTTTGAATTTCTCTTCAAGGAGGAAAGAAGGAACCAAAACTCACTCCTTCAAACAAAGAAAATAGGGTAAAAATATAAGAGAATTATTTTCAGGATTTTTGTTGAGTAACAACTTGAGCTTAGATTTTTCAACTTGCAAAATTCTCATGGGATTTTTTATTCCCATTTTCAAAAATCACAATTTTGAAAGAAGACAATGCGTGTTGAAAAGCTTGGTATCATTCCTAAACATTCTTTAAAAAATTTCTCATTTTTCTTTACTAGCAAGAGAAAGATTCAAATTGTTTTCCCTTCAAGTTCACTCAAAACCACAAATTTGTTTTAGTTGGAAAACAAGCCACCTTGAGAAATTTACATTTGTTCGTTACAATGCTGACGAGGGCATGAGCAACATGGGTAGCATCATGGCAAACTTGGATTTTCAACTCAAGTTTGCCTTCTTCCACTTGTGAATTAATAAAGGGAAATACAATGGCACAGACTTTTCATGTCAAATTCTATCCTTTTTTTATTGCATGAACTAGGAACATTGCATGCCTTTCAATCAATATGCAAAGGAAAGCCATCAAGCATGGTGCATGTACAATCCAACCCCAAATGTTGAGAGGTGGTGTATGTTACTATGTTGTCAACCTAGGACGGTAGTAACACTTGCTTTTGGACCACTAAAAAAAGAGAAAATATTCAAGCCTTAAGTACAACTTGTATACATGAAAATTCGAAGTAGTGCTTACTAGATGGACAATGGTTTTCCTTTTCATTCCAAAGAAAAATACTACTTTGAGCACCATCACAAAGTTAGGCTAGATTGGTTTGTTGACAAACATTTTAGACCTAAATCTCTACAACATGTTCAGATTGTAGTTCTATCTAAACATGCAAGAAAGTACAATCTCAAGAAGATGGCCATCATGGGATGGTCTTCTAGATTTGAATTTATTGTGGGTATTTCTTCCCAATTTGCTTCAATGTGGTGCTTGCAAGAAATTTAGGGTTTTGATTTGACACCTATGAGTTCCCAATAAAATGAAATTGAATCATCCCTAAATTTGGAGGTGAAACAAAATGAAAAAATGGTGTTGCCACATAAGGTCAAACCTTAGGTGATCGACAAAACAACAATTGCATAATTTGCATCCCATCCCAAGGGGTGAAAAGGGACCACCTCCAAAAGGAAACAATACACTAGAAAATGGCAAAGAAGATCCAATAACTAGTCATGCAGTTTGTGTGATACAATTTTTGACCATTTTTTAAATAATTAATTGAATAAATTGCTTGTGCACAACTTTGGAGTCTGCTTTTAAATGCCATACATTGAATATATTGGGACAACAAATGTAAGAAGAAGCCTTGGATTTTTTATGTATGGAAGATGTGATAAGGAAAGGATTCCTTGTCAATCATGTAAGCAATCCTTTTTTTTCTCACAAACAAATTGGGATTTATTTTTTCCAAGTGTAAATTAGACTACTTTTGCTCTCCTTTTTTTTGGGAAAAAATGGCCAAGTTTTTAATATCGAAAACATTGAGGGAAAAAAAATTCCCTTGCATGGAAGCTTGGGTATTATTGGGTCTTTGTATCTTCTTCCAAAAGTCCAGCAATTATTTTATGAAAATTGGTGGATGATTGTAATTAAATAAAATTTATGCAAGGCTTCTATATCAAATTAAAAAAATCCTTTATATATAATGACAAATGGAAGAACCATTTCTTCAATTGGCTCAAATGTGTCAAATTGATCAAAGAAAGAATGAAATTAAAATGAATTTCTCATTACAAAAATGCACCTAAATTGACACAAAACACTTTCAAAAATGATCTTAGCAATAACTAATTTTATCCTTGATGCTCTTTTAACCAACAACAAACCACTCAAACAAATAATATCAAGTCAAGACATAGGGTATCAAGACATTTTCCCATTGGACTAAAACAAAAATTTATCTCTTAAACATCATTTTTCAAATTAAAAAATAATCAATTTCAAATTAGTGCAAATATTCTATTTCAACAAAACCTAATTCACATTAACTTCAATTAAGGACTAAACAATGTCCCTTCCTTTGCCTCCCAAACCCACCGCCCAAAGAAAAAAAGTGGTTTTGGGGGGGGGGAGGGTGGGGAGGGTTTGGGGGGTAGGACAAAAATAAAATTCCAATTTCTTGACCAATCAACAAGCCTGATGCCACAACCAAATTGCAATAGTACAGTATTTCAACAGAATGTTCTAAAATAAACATTAGTTTAAGAAAGAAAGATGTTGAAATTATTCCGAGGGTCCACCTAAAATCCCTCCCCGAAATTTTAGGGTTTGGTGGAGGGGAAAGGGCGGGCAGGGAAGATGAGTGTTTTTTGAAAGAATTTTTGTTTGTAACCAAAGTGGCTATCATCCATACGAAGATGTAGAAAAAATGGTGATGATCTCTAGTGAGATTTAGCTAAATATGGCTATGAAATCAAAATATGAAATATAAATGCTTGATCACCTTTCTATAATTTGGCTACACATTAAAAACAAAGTAGAGAAATGTGGCGATTTTATTACTTTTTTCCCAACTCTATTGATTGGAAAAGTCCAAAATCACTTGATTTTTGAATTTTAAATTTATCTTTTTCTTTAGTGAAATTTTTGCCAATAGAAATAGGACCGGATTTGGGACAAAAAGAGAATGCTAAATTCTTGACCAACCAGGAAGCACTAATCATGAATACCAGATGATGATGATATTGCAATATTATAAAAGAAACATATTTCAATTTAAAAATTAGTTTAGGACGGGAATTTAGGATTAAAAGAAAATTCCAAATTATTGACAAACAACAAGCACTAATAATACAAATAGTACCAGATTAAAATATTTCAATATTTCAATAGTTCGATATATGTTGGAATAATGAAAATTAGTTTAAGAAGCGAAAGATATTGAAATTAATTTCTATGGTCCACTCAGAAGCCAGCCCAACCTCCACAAAACTTTACAAGGGTTTTGGGGGTCTGGGATTTTGGACATAAAGAATTTCAAGTTCTTGACCAATCAAGAAGCGTAATGCCACTCGAATCCACTACCCAGTGGTTTTTTTTTTTTTTTTTCCAATTTTGGATATAGAATTGTTTTCCAATATTTCCAAAATATGAGCAAATTGGTTGAATTTAGACTAGAAAAACCAGCAAAAATCCCAATTTTCTTTCCAGAAAAAGAAAGAATTTCCTTTTTTTGTTAAAAGAAAAAAAGCACCACTAGTGGTCAGTACCAGATTATAGTATTGCAATATTCTAACACTTCGAAATATTTTTCAGGGAATAAAATTCTACTTTAAGTCTAAACCAAAGATACTTAAATTATTTAAATTTCTATGATCACGATCGGCCTTTTTTTCTGTCTAAATTTAGCAACGTGGCCAAAAGAAAACTTAATGGCAAAAAAATTGTGTTTCTTTTGGTTTTCTAGCCGCTAAATTTCTACAGATTTTTCTTTTGAAAATATTGCCAGATTTCACTATTGTGTTCCAGCATGCAGTCAAAACTGTGAAGGAATCTTAAACTTTTTTACTTTAATGTCCTGGTTATAGCCAAATTTGGCTAAACTTTATTATGAATGATCACCAATTCAGCTACACCAAGTCTGAAATTTATTATTAAAACTTTAGAGAAAAAACAAAACAAAAAAAAACCCTGGTCACGATTCACAACCAGCCCGCCCGCCCGCCCGCCCTCCCCAAAATTGTTTTTTTCCTGTTTTTAGCCAGACCGTAATAAGACATAAAAATAATAATCAAAATTTTTGAGAGAAAGGTGAAACGTGAAAAGTGAGAATAGTAAGTGAGTAAAAGTCATGAAAGGTCGTGCTCCTTGCTCTCTGTCTCTCGCTCTCTCTCTCTCTCTTTCGCCTTGTTCGTGTTCGTCGTCGTCTTGGTTGCTCCGCTCTGCGTCTCCTTCGTCCTCGTCTTCGTCGTCGTTGTCGTCTTCTCTGCGCTCCCTGCCGTCCCTCCCTCCCTCCCTTCCTCGATTCAAGCTCCTCTTCTTGTCCGGAGTGCGGCCGTCCGTGCGCTGCATCTGTAGTTCCTTGGCACTTCCTACTACCTGCTTTGCTTTCCCTTGCCGCTTGGTTTTCACTTTGGGCTTGAATGAGTTTTTTTTTTCCCTTAGACTCTTTTGCTGCACGACTTTCGCACGAGGTTTTAAATGATCCCAACTTAGCTTGCTGCTTTTGTGATACGCCACCTCGTCCTTTTTCCATGCTCTTGTTGTTGTCGCCGTACCTATAGCTGCCGCCATTTTCCTAGAGTACTTACGAGGGAATGTGTGCTCCAGAGGTTGTGACCTGCTTTGTTTTTCATGATGAGTCCCATAGTGCGGTTTGCGGTCCGGGAGTGCACCGTGTTTGCATGTTGTTTGCGGTGGAGCTGTGACGGAGCGAGCGACCTGCGAGTGAGGGACATGACGCTGCGCTCATCATCATGTGTCGCTTATTGTGCTCGCGGCAAAGCTTGCAAGTAACCCAGCGGACTGTGCGGCCGGTACCGGCTAACTCATCAGCTCCTTCTTCGGAGCCGGGAGATCAGCTATCTCCGACCTTGGATTTTGAAAACGGCTGCTGCTGCTGCTGCAGCAAGCGCCGGGAGGATGATGAACCGATCGAAGTTCTGAACTCTCTTACCTTCGACTTTCTACTGTGCACTTATAGCTGCTAACTCGCGGTGGCCGGTGAAGAGACGTTCGCCTCGATCTAGCTCTCACCTCCATCCCTAGTTGCAAAATTTCTGCACGGCCCGGCCGGACTGCTAACTATCAATAGTCTACAGCTGCCGGCCGGCCGGTCTTCCAAGGGTTGTGCTGCATGTGGTCCAAGGTTACGACGTGATGATGAGTCGATTCCGTGGTGCTGCTGCGGAAATCAGCGTGCCGCTTGAACGTCCAGATGCTGCAGCGGTGCTCTCTCTCTTCACGCATTCAAGTAATAGGTAGTACTGGACCACAGCTATACTAGTTGACAAACGTCCTCGGGAGCTGTGCGAGCGCGCGCGCAAGGCCAGAGACTTTACGAGTTCCTTGAGTTGAGGCGGGTTTTGCTCTAGAAAGTGGTGTTGAATTTGTCATCGCTTCCACCAGCTTGTCATTCACGCTTCCGGAACCAGCAGCTTCCTCGCCTCCCTCGCAAGCTTACAAGCTGGTAATATTGAGCGCCGTGAAAAGCGAGTTGCTTTCTTCGCGTATGTCCGTGGAGTCGACTCTGCTTGTCAAAGAGGCATTCTCTAACGAGCACAAGTTATTGTTCATGAAAACCGAGAAACACTAGACGGACACTTCCGAACTCCTTGCCGAAACTGAACGACCTTCCTGAAGCTGACAACCTCAACGCAGGAATATTGAAAGCGCACGCACGTGATAACCGACATAAGAATACAAGTTGCAAATGTGGAGTTGAAGCTGCTGAGCTCGCGGGTGGTCAGGACTTCCAAACTTGAAGTTCAAATCCTGCAGATCATGATGCCTGCAGACGTGAAGTCGTAGTTCCTACAACTTCATGCTCCGTTGATGAGCACGTGATGTTGAGGATCTATCTGCTGACGAACCCCTAGACCTAGAGTTCAAGGATTTGCTGCACTCATGTAAACAGCCTGCGAACTTGTACCGAGTTCATGAGATCGTTCCGGTTGTCGCGGGGTTCCACTAGCTTATAGACTTCATCCTCTGGTCCGCAGTCGAGGGTCGACGGTGTCTTTCTTTCTTTCTTTCTTGTGATCTGCAGTACACGGATCAGTGGTCTAAATTTAGAACCGGAAAACCTTAATGTCGGAGCATTTGCAGCTCTTTTCTCGATTCTAGTCTCGCATCGACTGCCTTCTCCATAGATTCTTTCATCAGCTCGTATAATTCTCTTAGCGTTCAGCAGGGTTCTTCAGACTTTGACTGTAGACCTCTTCTTTGTAGAGCCTAGCTTCGACTTTTCCTGAAGGAAGCTGCTACTTTTGTTTTTGGGCATCGATTGGTTGTCGACAACAGTAAACTTGCTGATTCGGGGAGGCGCACGGTTGCCGGTTCTGCCATGAGTTTGAGAAACACTCTTGGAAACAATGACAATGTCAGGCTTGCTGGGAATCTGCTCGTTGTTGCACCGTGATACGACAAGCAGCTGCTGCTGTTCTGGATACTTACCAGCAGGCTCTCGCGGGTCTCGAAGCTGCTGATACCGCACGCGATCGATCGAGCAGTGTTGACTTGTGCTGCAGTGACGGTACTGTGGCGATCTGCTCGCGAGAATGCAGTCTACAGAAGAGTGCAGTAACGGATGCGTCGAGGAAGAGAAGTGCGCCGGCGGTGGCCACGGAATCAAGTCGCGGTTCAAGTCTACGCCGCATATAACAGCAGCGGTGTCCTCAAGTGGAGAAGATCACGAGTATGTTGTTGAGCAGTCCTCAGAGAGTCACAACACGACCACAGCTGCTGGTGGCCCGAGCTCCCCGGTCAGTGCTGAGAATCAAGGCTGTCAAGGCGGCTCAACTTCGAGTGCTGCAGGAGGTGGAGCTGCCGGTAGCTGCAGACCTGGAGGAACAACAGTTCGACAATACATGCGCTCCAAGATGCCTCGCTTGCGCTGGACAACCGATCTTCACCATTGCTTTGTTCATGCAGTGGAACGCCTTGGCGGTCAAGAAAGTGAGCTCACTCATCAGACTACATGAATCTCTCACCTGTAGTACTCTCTGTCTCGACTCTCCACATTCTTCTTTTGTTCGACGAACTCCTTGCAGTGTATTATCTATCGAGTCCTTTTTGTTCTTGGTGTCAAAGCTTGCAGGAAGTCAGTTACTTTGAATGAATCCAATACTTGAAATCAAACGCAAGTCCGGCATTGACAGCTTCTCGAGAATTGTGGCGAATGACTAGTTTCGCACCTACAGCTTCGAAGCCTCCTGATCAGAGATGCAGAACACTTACAGCTTCTTCTTAAGTCCTCGGATAGATGTAGAATGGTAGTAGCGGCGCAAACAGGATTTTCTCAAGCTATATGCCAAGTCTCGAATCGCAAACATGACGCTCAAAATCCGGACCCCGCGAGAACATTTGTGGAGAGTACAACAAATCCGATGACACACGGAGCTGCAAACTTGTGCGCCGGCATACGTCCGCGTCGACGAGGAAGATCTTGTGCATGTGTAATGAGAAAAGCTGCTGTGATTGTTGATGCTAAATTGGAAGCTTGATCCGTTGATCGCGGGTGGGTGACTGCAGGAGCAACGCCAAAGTTGGTGCTTCAGCTCATGGAAGTCAAGGGTCTCACCATCGCTCATGTCAAGAGCCACCTCCAGGTGAGAACAACAACATCCTACTCCCTCCAGCCAGCTGTTGCCGCCACTTCTTGAGCACTCCAGTAATTTAATTTCTCTTGAGAGTCAAACAATGCAGCTCATGCTGGTAACAACTCCTATGAATCTAAAGCGTGTAGACCATGTTCAAAAGGAGAGCAGAACGTCGATAGGGTTGGGTTTTTGTTCTAGCACCTAGTGATGTCCATTGCGAGTGAAGCAGCCTGCAAGATCAGCCGTGAATGCTGTGAAACCTCCATATAACCGCAATTGAATTCCTTCAAGCATCTATCAATCTGCCGGATGAGCTTCACAGTTGAAATTCAGAAGATTCATGAAAAAAGGGCAGCTGTTAGAATCTAGATCGATCTTGTATTGTAATTCTAGAGCTTTCTTGTACTAGTGAAAGAAGCGTTTGATCTGGTTGACCATTCCTGAATGGGTGTTCCATGAGTGGCTTGGATGCTCCTGCACATGATGTATGTACGATTAGTCGGGCCAGCGGCTGATTGGAATCTTTTGCCTTCTTGCTTGCAGATGTACAGGAGTATGAAGAACGACGAAATCGGACAAATCAGTGGTACGTAGCTAAGTTCCAAGTCAGAACGACGTCTTAGTGAACAATCCTCATGAGGCTTGCATTGAATCCACGAAGCAAGATGGTCAGATCTCTTCTAGGCACATGAACGATCATCATGGTGACTCAGCACACCACAGGATCCGCCGCCAGTTGCAGCAGGATTAATGTGACCAGTGCTGTTCTAATCGGGAAGCTGATCACGAATATTGTGTGGAAATTAACTGCAGGTCGGTTGGCTGCTGCTGTGGCGCATAATGACGATCAAAGATTCGAGTTTCGAGATACAGATTCTGACGGCACCGTCTGCTGCAGCTTGCAACTCATGAATCCTGCGTCCAGACGCTTTCATCCTTTTGTTCGTGAGCCTGGACAAACTAGCTGTGCTGATCGGGATAGGGATTCTGCTGCTGTAATGACCGGCCAGCAGCTTCCTGCTGCAGGAGCCTTAAATACTCAGCCCGGCCACGACACTGGTGAATTTAGTGCGCATGCAGATCGTATTATGATCCACGACTTTTTGCGTCATCCAGCAGGCGCAGCTCCAGGAGTCATCGTCCAGCGTCATCAGTCCGCGGGTCTGGCTGAGGTCGACCCACACTTGACAATGTCCTTGAGGTAACATCATCATCTGATTGTTCCTCCAGTTTGTACAATACATCTGTGAAGAAGCTGTACTCATGATCCTGATCATGGTAAGCGAAGCTCGACGATGATCCACTTCGATCCTTGTACTACAGCATCAATATGCATATATTTATATATAAATATGGTCGTAGCGACATTGCTGCGACTCGCGAGCAGGTATAGTCGTCTCAGCGATTGAGTCCTGCCGCTCATGATTTTGCAGGCAGAATGGTCCTGGAGAATGGGTCATCCCGGCGCGGCCTGCACCGGCGGCAGCCGTGGCGACGGAGAGCCTGCAAACCCGGGCCGCGCCAACAGGAGTCCTCCGCGACTGGCCTCATCATTCGGGCGAAGCAAAGAACGACACGATCACGAACTGGGACGGCGCGAGGGGGGAACACCAACAAGCTCGCGCTCTTACGGCCGCAGTGCCTGCAGGAATCACATTGCCTGGTCATTCCATAGACCTACGAACGCAGCTAGATGAGTGGTCTCGAAAACCATCGCCATCCCTGCTTTCGGCCGACTCATGGAATCAGAGACAACAACGCGGGCGCCGTCCAGCGTTGACTCATGTCGAAGCAGGTATAAGGCAATTGTATTTTCCAGATTTTCATGATCCCGTGTTTCATGCTGTACAGTAGCTGTTGTTGCCTGCTTCCGATCGATCGAGCGTCAATAACGTGGGGTCTGTGGTACGAGTTCGTCGGCGCAGGAGCTGCAGGTGGAGGAGAACGAATGCACCAGTTTTCTCGTGTGGCTGGTGCACATCATGACGAGATCAGCATGCATCACCAGCTGCTACATCATCCAACCCTTGACCACGTCGGCGTACCAGAGCCTGCCGGAGGCTCAGATTCGTGGACGAAGAAGCAGCGGATGCTGCAGCAGGTCGAGAGCTGCTGCAAGTGGGAGAGATGGAGATCTTCAGATCATCATGAAGCTCTGCCACGAATGGAATGGGGACCCAAAGCTACGTTTGCTCACTGTGGTGGCTCAGCAGCTCATGCAATGGCCAGTACAGCGTCGTCAGTAGCGTCTCCTCTTCAATTCAGGCAATTGATAGATTGCAGCTGTGGATCTAGAAGCGTTCATGGAGAAGAACAACAGCGAGCCCCGCGAGGTCTTGCAGGAGAACTTGCAGCTGGAGCAGCAGCAGGAGGAGACTGCAGTACTAGTGGATCATGGCACATGTCGGAGATGCAACAGAAGCTGGGTCTCACTCAGTCTCAGGTGGGCAAACAGCTGGTGCTGCTGCACATTCAATTTCTTGTCTTCCAGCTCGAGATTCAATCTGTGCAGATAATTTGCTCGGAACTGGCTCGAGAGCTTGACGTTCACACTACCTACCGTTGTTTGCAGATCAGGAGCAATGACAAGCAAGCAGGAAGTGCGGAGAATTATTATAAGTCACGCTTCTCAGGCGCCGATCAACTGTCTGCTCGAGAACAGCCACTGAAACCAGCTTGCAGGGCATTGCAGCAACCGATCCCCAAGATGTCGTTGGAGAGCGGAAGATTTTGGAGACAAGCTGCTGCAGGATCACTGCAGCAGCAGCAGTCAACTGAGCCGCAAGTGATCGACTGCAACCAGCTGCAGCTGCTGGCCGATAATCAACCGGAGCTGGACTGCAATACTACCAGTCTCTCTCTTTCTCCATATAGCTCCCGGACAAAGAGCTACTCACCGCCTGCCGCAGCCTCTTGGATAACGAGATCTCTCAGCTTACCACCGGGAATTACGTCCAACGAGGATTCAGATTGTCTGTCGTTGCAGCACATCAGCCGCGAGAGTGGAGCAGTACAGCAGGTCCCTCCCAAGGGGATTACACTAGACCTCACCATGTCCATCGGTGGACCCTAAACCGACCCTAAACCCTGATCACCAACTATGCTCATAAGTCCAAGTTACTAACAAAAGAAGCTTGCAGCTCATCCAGCTGCTGCAGTATCTGGCCGCCGCAGATGATCAGGCTCTCGAAATGACATGTGATGCACAGGCAGCTCTTCGTAGCTCAAAAGTTGCAAGAATATGCAATTCTCAACTACAATTTTAATACATATATATCTTAAGTTCACCATGATCTGCAGGAGGAGGAAAGTCGTGGATTCATCATGTGTTGCAGATCACAGTAGCTAGCTAGCTAGCTAGCTAGCTCTCTAGTACCTTTAAAATGTTTTGATCAATACCCATGATCACAAATGGTTTTTCTAGACAACTAACGAATGTTACACTTCTTAGGGAGCTTTTTGTAGCCACCTAGATTGCTGCAATATGCAGAATTGCAGTTCTAGACACAATTGCAGCTAGCCAGGTACATGGACATAGTTGCTGTAGCCTGTCTCATGTACATGTTGCAGATCACAGTACCTAGCTAGCTAACTCTTTAGAAGGTTAAAAATGTTCTGATCAATACCCATGATCACAAATGGTTTTTTCTCGACAACTCACTAATGTTCAACTTCTCAGGGAGCTTGTTGTAGCGCCTCGATTGCAATATGTAGAAAATGTTCTGATCAGTGCCCATAAATGGTTTTCTCTAGACAACTAACGAATGTTAAACTTCTTAGGGAGCTTGTTGTAGCACCTAGATTGCTGCAATATGCAGAATTGCAGATCTACACAATTGCAACTAACTAGGTACATGGACACACTGCTGTCCAATGCACATGTTGCAGATCACAGTTGGTAGCAAGCTGGCTCTCTAGTAGCTTAACAATGTTCTCATCAATTATACCCATGATCACAAATGGTTTGTCTCCAACTAACTAATGTGAACCTTCTCAGAGAGCTTGTTGTAGCAAGGTCTAGATTGCAATGTGCGGAAAATTTTGTGGTCAATACCCATGCTCACAAATGGTTTTTTTCGGAAAAACTAACTTAATATCAAACTTCTCACCTGGAGCAGCTTGTTGTGTCTACATTGCTGCAATTGGCCGGATTGCAGATCTAGACACAATTGCAGCTAGCTAGGTACGTTTACACAGCTAGCTGCTGCTAGCTGTGTACAGGTACGTATCTTCATTTGACAAGGTACGTGACCTGTAGTATTTGCATGTTCATCTTATTTCCCTGGAACTGGATACAGTATGCAGCAATTGAAGTGCAGCGTGCTTGCATGCTGCACAGCATGATGCACCAGGCTCCCAGCTCTTGCTGCAACTGCTACTCCTGCTGCAGATGTTACTTGCTTACACCTAGCTCGATCTGCCACGCACGGATCGTATAGTATTTGCAGTTCTAACTGCTGGAGCAGATCTCGGTCTGCACCTGATCGATCCGGCCTCCAGACACACCGTCGACGGTCTGTCTCGAGGAACCTGTGGAACTGTCAAAATTACACTAGTTTTCTGAAAATAAGTAGCAGCTAATTTTTTTTTGAATTCACTAATCAAGCATGGATTTGAAGAAATGACAGTTAGTAGAACTCACTAAGCTGCTGCAAGCAGAAATGACTCAGCTCTGGTGATCATCCACTACAAATTCATTTTTATATTACAATAAATAATCCTAAAGAATTGAGTACTCATATGCTAAGCTCAGTCACAATAATGTACAGCAGATCACATATATAACATCTTGCACCATTCTTTTAATTAGACATAATTAATATATGGTGCAAGTGAACTCTCAGGTTTATAGTTTCAAGCTCATGTGAAACTGTAAAACGAATTCAAGTTGCAACAGATTATCATTATCAGCACCAGCACCAGCTCAGACACAATTTTATGAGCTTCGACACTAGCAGATCAGCTGTAGTAGATCTAGCATGAATTAATAACAGTTTAATCACATGTCCATCATGAGGTGCACAGCTCTACATGATCCTGGATATGATTTGCAGCCTCTAGATTAGCTTTTTTCTGGTTATATCCATGTAATAAATTAATTCCACCTAGCGGATATAATATATATTGACTGGAGAGTTTAATATATGATTGAAAGCTCATACTTGAGCACTAGTGGAGGGTGGGGGGAGGGGGGAAAAAAGTCCATGATACATGAGCTTTCCTTTCTTTCCTGGACACCAGTGGTCAAGTACTTAAGCACAATGATATATAAATTTGTGTCCAGGCACATGTGGAGAGAACTGAGGTGATGAAAATTATAGAGTTTAGTTTAGTACCGTAACTACTTTAATACCCAACAAGTATAAATTACTAACTAGCTGTGCCCTTTATCAAATTTTGCAACTGCTCAGTACTTTTTTCCCCAATTTTGACATGATGTCTAGCCAAATTGGCAAATCATCCACAACGAGATATAGCCATTTATTTTGGCTAGTTAAATTATGATATATTAAAGAGAAATAAATGAAGCACCAAAGTAGATTACATGTATTGTTGGCTACCTATTGGAACCTATTTTAGTATAGACATCTGGCAAAACCTGTTTACTTGCTTTTATTAATATATTAGCATTAAAACCCTAAAAATGAACTGATATTTTTTTTCATTTTCCATTTTTTAATTTTTCCAAAAAATCCAGTGCAACTGATTTTGGAACATCCAAGAAATACATAAATGATATTTGTGTTGTACATATTAGTACTTGGTATGCAACATTACCAAAGATATCATCAATTGGTGAATGCCATGATAGATTTAACCAATTCAGATATCGTTCCTTCATGAGAAATATCTTATTATGCATTTTCCTTGGTGCCTTGAAGGGGTTTGCTCTATAATATATTCCTGAGTGAAATTCATCAACCCAATTTTGCCCCCTAAAACAACCAAAAAACAATCCATAAAAGCAAATTGATGGTGCTTTGTCGGCAAAAAGAATACTAAACATCAATAAGGTGACTTGGTTTGCACCGGTGCATTAACAAAGTTGAACACCCTAATGCAACTTGTCCACAACAAGATATAAGCCACCATGGTTAGGCTATGGGCAACCAAACATTGAAAGTAAGAAATACTCCAAATGCAAATTATATGTGTAAAGTCTTCATCTGTTGTACCAGCACTGTTGTTAATAAGGCTAGCTAAAACCCCACTGTTGCATGGAAGTTAACCAAGGTATACTACTTCCATATGTTGACATCTGCAGCTATGAGTTTCAAACCAAGGAAACCCAAGCTGGAAACCAATGCATAACATATATTACATGGACTAGGTATGAGTTACCTTGAGCCTGGCTACTAGATGGCTATAGCAGGCCATCTAGTCCACGTTGCTACCTACCTACCTCTTTATAGTAAGTCAGTACTGACTTACCTAGTTTTTAGGTGGTCAATAATCTATCACGCTGGGAGGAAAGGGAGTGAGGGGGCCGCATAGCTGCCCTGCTCAGATCCAGTAGATGAATGCCATGTCAGTATAGTTTCTGAAAACCTCAACTATTGTGTTGTGGGCCGGGGTGAACCACCAACAACCCGGCCCACAACACAATAGTGTACTGGTACCTTCACCTTCTCACCTTCTTGAGTAAGGCCTCTTCGAGCTAATAATTATTGGAGGAAATGTTAAATTTTAAAACTCTGAGACCTCAATTTAATCTAGGGATGGGCTCTATTTATTAAGAAAGGTACGTTGTTTGTTTTGTATGTTATGGTTGTCAGGTTGAGATCTCCCAAACCACAGTGCACTGAAAGATCTCCCAAACCAGGGGGCACTGTGCCATGCTCTTAGTACCATTGGAAAGCCCTTGATTAGTACCGGTGCATCCAGGTTGCTTTGTAATGTTTAGGCCTATGATTCAAGGGTTATTGAATATTGAACAATTTTGGGAAAGAAATTCAACAAAATTATAATTATAAACTTTAGTGAAATTGGGGCAAGCTTTTGATACTGTTTTGAAAAGCTTTCATGAGGGGAATGTCTTGGAGGTGATTTTCTAAATTTTAGACCTAAGGTGCTTGGGAGATATTGAATTTTAAGTAATTTTTTTCATTGGAAAATAATTTATAATTTAAAATATTTTTTCACAATTGGGCTCTATTGGACACTTTTTTTCAATTAGTCCTGTTCTCACTTGGGCCCGTGGCATAGGCCACAAAAAAATTTGGGGTTTTTGCCGTAGTCCCAGTGAAGGTGCTGGTTCACTCAAGACTTGTGTTGATAATCTAATTCAATGAAATACAGGGAGAACAACATCTCAATGTTCTTGGCAACTCTTAAACTTGTTTTGGTTGACACAATCCAAAGTTAAATTCCTATGGATAGTAAAATCAGACAAAGCTGCCTCTGGAGGCTTAGGTTTTTCAGACTGGGTAGTGAGTTTTTGTCTCTGCTAATTATTGGGTGGAAAGTTTGTAACTGGACTACAACAGAAACCCTTTAAACAGTGCAGAATCACTCTGCATTCCAGCTCCAGGCATCTGTTACTTCCTCTCAATAGTATGCTTATTGTGATCTCTGGCAATGGAACAGACTGAAAATTGGTACGGATTGGAAAGAAGTCCAAAGTCCAAACCAACCATGATTCCATTTCTACAGGCTCACTTCATAAAAGCCTCCACTGGCACCTAGAACTGTCTCATTGCTTTTTTCTGTTTGTTAATCCCCCCTTGATTCATGAAAGCTTGTATTATCATCCTCGTCACATAATCTACAAACAAAGATTCAGACCAGAAACTAAGGAATAAATGTGACAGCCTTTACAAGTGCTAATAACTCATGTAAGTGAGCCGTCTTGGGTGCAAGTTGAGCCATGTCATTGGTGCTTGAAATTTGTATTCCAATTTCCTGTTTGTCATCATTTTTGGCCTTCCTAAATGCCCCTCCTTAAGACCATGGGTTACATGTGCACTATCTAAAACCAATTTGGGTCTATGCGTGGATCTTTCTAATCAATCTTTCAAAAAAGGGGAGCCCCTCATGGTACTAGAATTTCATTTATTGGCAAAATTTTGCCTAAAAGAGAAATTCAAAATTCAAAGTTAAATGACTTTGAAGGTTTTTCAATCACTAAAAGTGATGAAAAAATTTCAATACTTGATTTTCAATCTGTAGCCAAAAATATAAAAGGATGATTAAATTTTTTTATTTCATATTTTATTTATAGCCAGATTTAACTTTTTTTTTCCTACATCTTCATTTGGATGATAGCCACTTTGGTTACAAACAAAAACTCCTTAAAAAAAACACTGCCTCTGACTGACTTAACCACCTTTGCAGATCCTGCTACTTAAATGCCTGATTGTGAGGCTGCCTGATCGACAACATGTGACATTGTCAGGTCCATGACCACCCATGAGTTATTTTTCAACCCACATGGTGCCAAAAACCTTGGCAAAGATACTAACACTAAAGCTGCCATGTCTCACTAATTTGGAGTCCTTTGGCAGTACACATTTGATGGTCTCCTTAACCTTATACCATCCTTTTTACTGTTAGAACAAGAGATCTGGGGTGTTCTTTGTCTCGGCCTTTTCTTATTGCCTCTTCTTGAAGAATAACAGAAATAAAAACTTTGACTTGTTTACACGGATTCAGCATTGAGAAAGAGAGATGTAGCGCACAGGGGAGGAGACTGCAAGGAAAAGTTACTGAAATTTGACAAGCCTGTGATGACCTTTGATGACGGAAATGTTGGGGGTGATTGACTAATTATTGGATTGAAGAAGATCAGATCTTATCCCCTTGCAGCTAGCTGCTTTGTGTTGAAGGAGGCTACTACTCTTGGGCCCTGGCTCCCACCATATTTGCGGTCTTTTCCATTTGTGTCAAGAAAAGACACATCTGTTGTGACAAAAGTGTTGGATACAGTTTGCATACAGTTGAAAGGGGTAGACTTTAATGGGTGCTGGGAGGCTGGGACGACTGCAGTCTGCTGTAGTAGGTCGTTGGGGTCTTCTTTGCCATTCTTTCTATGCTAAGTTGGTAGTATGAAATTTGAATCACCTGACAAAATAATACTGTAGTATTGATGAGTGTTTTTTGTTTTGAGGTGAGAAATTTGGGTGAGATGGTTACTAAATCTTGTGACCAGGCAGGCAATATGGCCATTGTGGGTAGACACTAGTAGCAACTAATGACACCTCTTTAAAATCAAACAAATGGTTGTGGTTATTGCTTGCACATTAAAATTGGAAGGTTTGACAATAATTGTGCAAAATGTTTAATTTCTACTTGCTACTCTAAAAAATTTAGAGTGGGTAAAGTGGCAATAACATTTGCCAAGTGCATCTTCTACTGCCAAACTTACATGCTACTCAACGACTTATGAGTCATGACTTTTAAGGGAATTGAATCCTTGTCTAAAAGACCTTGCCCACTACAATAAAAGCCACTCACCTAAACATACACACAAAATGTTAGTTATAACTTAATATTCCTTTAGCATACAAAAATGCACCCCTCAAAAAACCGGTCTACATTCTGTAGTCATCAAAATCCAAAAAGCAAGTAAAATGGCAAACCATTGAACCCATGAAAAAATTACAAGTGCATGGGAACATGCTCCCAAGAATCAAATAAAACTTGTGTCAAACCACAAGCCTTTGCCCAATGGCCCATTGCCAACCAACAAATGCATATTGCCATGTGCATATTGCACACAACATAAGTTCCAAAATTTAGAGCCTAGAATAGAAGCCAATAATTGAACACCAAAACCCACAAAATACCAAAAGCCCTCCAAGCTGCCAAAAGCCCTTCAAGCTTCAAGAATGAACATTGTAACAAGGATTTTTCTCCTTCCAAGCAGATATGGCATGAGTATAAGGGGAAGATTCAATGTTATAAAAATCTTATGACAACATCTTCACACAAGTTCACATGTGGCTAACCAAACAATTACAAAATTTGTTCATCATGAAAAACAAAGTGTTGAAACAACGTTCATCTTCAATGGATCGCAAAACCTAGCACATGGCAATTTTGACAAGCTTCACAAACTGAGAAACGGATTGAATGAATAATTTAGATGTTGATATAAGCAACCACATGTCCTTCAAATGGGTTCCACTCCTTGCCATCTTTCTTGAAGATTTCAACCAAATTGTGGAACACACACAGTTGTTTTAAAAAAAGGAGCCTATGATTCAAGCTTCAATTTATACAATAAAATAGGCGCCAACAATTTTCCAAGCCTCACTAGGATTTAGTAGAAAAAAATGATGACCTCCAAACGAAGAAGGAATGATGTTTCAACTTTTGCAACAAACCAAGGATGTGAATAGCCCACCCCCAAAACACTCAAAAGTTTTTAATTAAAAAAACAACAATGTAGCTCAATTGTCGCAAGCCTAGCCTTGGGCTCACGACCAAGGCAAAAGGGTCTCAAGGGCACAGGCCAAGAAGAGCGTGAGAATAAAGACTCACACTCCCAAGTGAGCTTTCCTTTTGGGAGTTAGAGTCTTGATGGACTCCCAAACATTCAGAGAATGATTACAAAGGTCAAAACACTTCACATTGAAGAGTTTTTTATATCATTGAAAAGTTATTGAAGTGTAGATGTCTAAAATGGGCTTGCATGACCCATTTGGACATTTGTAACACAAGTTATGGCAAAAAGAAAGGTCGGAATCAAACTAGCAGTTTGACTCCTGATCACAAAAAGTCGAAAATCGACCCAATTTCTGTGTGTGTAAATGGAGTCCAATAGACTGTTGAAAAGCTCTCAATGAGAATTACAACTTTGCTTTAAACCTCATCCTGATCAAAGGTCTGAGCAAGAAGTTATGGCCCCGCAAAGTTGCAAAAATCCAACCTTAGCAATTTCGAAACTCCCTTTTAGGAGTCCAAGGACAAAAAGGCCATTTGGATGTGGGCCTCAGAGAGAGGCGTAGATAATACTATATGGGGGAACGTGGTGGCTTCCCCCGAGTCTAGGCCGTGGTGAGTCTTGCAAGTCCAAAGTCACCCGTGGCTTGTCCTAGCACCAAAGGTGTTGCAACATAGTACTAACCAACTTGTGGTTGGTTGGATGCAAAACTAAATGAATGAATAAATTGCTTGTCACTCTTCCTAGTCCCATCCCAGAACTCCAACACGACCCTCTACCCCTTTAAAGTGCTAAAAGCCAAAGAACGTGCCTCGAACTCTTCACCTTTTTGTTGTTTTCTACCTTATATTCTTTTTTGAGTCTAGCAAAGGGCTTTGGGAGCATGTCATCAATTGTAAAAGCAGAAACTACCTCTAAACTTTAGAATTGAATTGAACCTTACATTTGAAAACATAGTGTAAATTAATAAACATAGTGAAAAAAAATTTACTCGAGACACCTTAATTTAATGATAGATATGAATTTTTAAGTGACTTAATTTAGAATTTATTTTCAAATGTTCATATCATATATTGATCATCTTTTTGAAGTACGTTCCATACAATTGGTTCCTTATTTTGAATCATTTTTTTAGTTGTTTCAAGGTTGGGAGCGAAGCGCCGCCCAATTAAACCTCGAATAACAAATGCTTGAAAAAAATCCATTGCCATTTAGAATCTATTGCCGGGGTAATCCACATTGATGCAATGGGAGAGAAGGCCCCACCATAATAACGGAACAAGCCGAATAATCGACTCGTTTCCCAAATAGATTTTCATGAAATCTTCCTTCTTTTCCTTCAATAACATTGGAAAAAGATTTGTAGGGTCTATTATGGCTATCTCTCATGGGTTGCCCACGAATGCCATTATCAATAAGTGCATCTACAGCTTCTTGAACCAATCTAGTTTGGCAAACAACTAAGCCCCTGGGGTGGAACCATTTCTAGCTAAAAAATTGATAAGAATATTGTTCTGATAAAGTTCATTCAGATCTGAAATAATCAGTTCACCTTCATATAATTCAATCATAGGTCTTAGTTTGGGGGGGAGAATTGGTAGTACCGATAAAACCATCCATTCTAGTTTTATATTTGTTCGAAAGAATTGTTTAACCAATTTTATACATCTAACTAAGAGATTTTTTCTTTTTTGAATTTTTCGATCTTCCCATTCATTTCCCGTAAATTCTTATTCTGCTAATTTTATCCATTCCGTATATGCGCAATTCATAATAATTTGCAGATCTAAATTAGTTAATTGTTTCTTAGTAGCATCTCTTCCAATCGTTATTTCTCTATTTCGAAAAGCTTCAAATCCACGTGGAAAAAAGAAACAAGGGAAAATTTCTCTCCAAGATTGGTCTTCATATTTGAATAAACCTCGTAATTTTAATTAAACAGGTTTGTTTGAGGCGGGTCTAGCAAGAAAAAGATCGGGATAGGTTCTTTTTTAAATCCCCCCCCCCCCCCCCCCCAAGGATTAGATGTGAAAGTTTTCTTTCATCCGGCTCAAATAACTATATTGAATCATCTTGTTTTTTCATAATTATACGAGTCACTAATATTTATTCATGTTTTATATATGATCATCTTTTTGATGAATTTAATTTTTTTCTCTTAATATGTATATTAAAATATTATGTAGGCAAAGGTTTATTCATATGCATTTTAAATTTAAAGCTTATTAACCACCTTGTAATCCCCCATTTAAACAATGATATTATAATAAATTGTCATTTTACCATCATTGAATGGCTTTTGGATGGACTATTTATTTGTTGCAATTGATTCATTTTATATTGCAACCACCCTTAAAACCTTCTTAGTTTTACACACTAGCCTCCATTGTTGTTTTTTTTTTTTTTTTTTTTTTTATTATCATTCTGAAAATTTTTAAAGGAAAATAAAAGGTCCTTGTGCTATACAAAAATACTTAAATTTTTTTTTTAAGGTTAATGTGCATTGTGATTAATGGATGTTGGGTCACATAACTTGTCTTTAAGGAGTAAAACCATGATATGGGATTGATTGTTGAAAAAACATTTTGCATGAAAAATGTATGAAGGACAATTTAAATGTGTGATATTTTTATTTAAGTTAAAAGTTCCATAAGGTTTTTTAGACAAAATTGTAAACTAATTTTTTGCATTCTATTGTAATTAGCATTGTTATATATACAAGCAAGTTTTAAAATAATAATGTCATTCAACATCAAATTATGAAAGAAGGTAGACTTGAACATTTGTTTTGTTTGTTTGTCATGTTGAAATCTTTGAAACCATGGTGCCTTTTGCTATGTTCCTGGTGCCATTGGAAAGCCCTCAAGGAATAAAGGGTACACCAAATTGATTTTCAGAATGTTTTGACATATGATGGAAAAGTTATTGAATATTAAATTTTTTTTCCATTGAAAATTAATTTAAATTAAAACTCAAAACTATAGGGGAATTTGGCCTTGCTTTTGGTATAATTGGAAAGCCCTTGGTGAGTAAGATTTAATGAACATGATTTGGAAAGTTTTAGACCTAAGGTGTGGAAGATATTGAATTTTGATTAGTTTTTGTCATTGGAAATTCAATTAAATTACAAACTTAATTTTGGAGGGAAAATCAAATGGGTAACTAGTTCACACTTGTGACAATAACACATGCTATTATAAATTATGTGAAGATGTTTCAAAAAGGATGTCTAAATTGGGATAATAATGTCTCATAAGGCAAAAACACAAACACATTGGGTATATTATTAGCAAGGAACCATATGGTCTAACCAATTAGCCAAAAGACAACAATGGTCACATAGATAACATTTGTGAATTTAATGTTGTTTACTCTTGGTAATGTATGCATATCCCTTAATTTGAAATGCATTTTGTTAATTCATTCATCATTGAAATAAGAAAAATCAAATGCATCAAACCCAAAAATGAGTGATTTTAAAGCTTAAAAGAAGCTCCACTAGTGGTTTACCCAAAATATATTGAATGAAATACATCATTTTTATATCAATTTAAGCCTACAATGAATTTTGTTTAAGTTAATAAATCTGCACATGACACAATGTTTGCTAAGAACCATGTGTTGATGTTCCCCATTCCCAAATTTGTGAGAATTCTAAATGTATGTTGAATACCATGACAATTATTACATTAAGTATGTTAATTTTAAACTATCAAAAATTTCAAAAAATATTGTGAAAGAAAATTTTTAAATCCTTTAGAATATATGGAGTAGTTTTTTTCTAAATAAAATTATTATTCAATATTGAAATGATGAATTTGCAACAATATTGGTGTTTTTTTTGGCAATTTATAGCCACTTCCCTTCATGCCATGGGACCTTGTGAATCTCTAATGCATTTTTTGGCTTGAATAGGCATATATGCACCATGATGAAAAGGCAAATCTAACAAGTAGTTCATCTTTTAAAGTTATAGGATTGTCATATCCATCGTCCATTGGGTTTTGGAGATTACTAGATTGAACACCAAATATAGTCTAAGTTGCTGAAAGGTAAAAGTAACTACCATTGTGATCACTTACTATGATTCCCACACACATTCGTTTTGTTGCTTCTCTTTATTCATTGATTAGAACTATGTGCCACTCCTCTTTTCATGTTGCATTGGCCATCACCAACTCTAGAGTTCATTTTATGTAGTTGTTCATATAATTTGACCCTTTCATGAATGTTACAATTTTTAATTTATTGCAAACATTGATTAGAATTGATCATGTGCATTGAGCATCAAGGTTGAACATTTTGAAGCTTGAGTATCAAGGTTTTAAGTTTTAATTTCCAATTTAAATTTTTTGGTTGTTGTAATGGCGAAAATGGGCCTTCAGTGGTTAACTTCTAAAAGTTTCAATCTATGATTCTATGGCATTTACCATCTATGTGTATTATGTAGCCATGCGAGCTTAGTGCAACAATAAGAATGCACTCAAAAAATTTGGTGAATCTCTTGATTTATTTTTCCTTTTTGTTGAATTTTGTTTTTAAGTTCCAACTTCCATATGATTTGAGTTTTCATGAGTTGCATCCTCATCTTTTCACAAAATTTGAACCAAGTTTGTAATGTGCTTTTGAATTTCCAATCTCCACAAAGTTCAAACCAAAGTTCGTAATTCAAACGAAATCCAAAATGTCTTTTTGAAACTTGGTCTTCATTTTTGTTTATTTAAGTTTATAGATTTTTCAAATAAACTTGTATTTTACATAATGACTCTTTTATAATTGCCCCATAATTTTTGGTATAAGCTTATTTTTGGAGCTTCAATCCTTGACAACCCTCATATTCCATCTTCTTTTTCTAGCATTGTTGTGACTATCAACCCTTAGCCCATTAAAGCACCTCATGGGTGAAAGCACATTAAGTTGGAATACTTTTTGGCATATGTGAAGTCTATACCAATTTAAAATAAAAGTCCATTTTACACTATAATATAACATATTATATTGCACAAGTCATATGGCAAAGCCAAACATTTTATTTTTTTAAAATTAGACTTTATAGATAATTTTATAAAAAATTTACATTTAAAAAATGAAGTTGAATTATTAATTCAAATGTATAAAGGGCTTTATTAAAAAAATTTAATTTCACTATATATATCAATTTATGGTTTTCAAAAAAATTTAAATTGACTTCCTTTGTATCAATGGCATCACACTACTTTTTATGTCAAAAAAATCATTCAACTAAGCATTTTAACATATATAATGAATCCATAATCATATGATATGGACTATGATGCAGGGTTTTTGGCACTTCAAAAGTCCAATATGTTATGTGATTCAAAATCCATACAATGTCATTCTATCACATGTAATATTATTTTTCTCAGTCCTTTTCACATATTATTCATTTATATTTTGTTCCATGGTTCATGATTGATAATCCAACAAGTTGTGACAAGATTATGTACTCCACCTTAATGTGCTTTCACCCTCATGTATAATTGTTTGAATAAAAGAAGCATCTCAAAAACCAAGAGAGATGTGTAAAACAAAAAGAATACGAAACTAAACATTTTAGGATTTTTGGTTAAGTAAATTGCCTTGGCTAGGGTTGAAGTATTGGCTAGTCTTTTTTATTATGGCCATAGTGTAATGTGTGGAAGATTTGCTCCAATCTTTGCACTCCTATTTTGCATGAAGTCCAAAAAAATGCTTGAATTGCAAAAATAATTTATAACTTTCCTTAACACCAAAAGTAACAAAATTTTACAAAATGCCAAAACCTATTGGATTTCCATGTTTTTCCCTTGCGAGCAAATTATGGTGGAATATAAGACCATCATGAATATGTGGGGTGAAATCATGCTAAAATATATTAAAAAAGTAATCCTCATGTGTAAAAAAAAACCAATTGTGACAAGTAGATTAAAAAATAGGTGATGTTTTGTGAGATTGCCCTTTTGAACTACATGAGGGCATCAAATGTGATATGTTGAAATTTTTGAAACATTCAAAAGTTGTATCAACCTTTTTAAAAACCTAATTTCAATCTATTTTGCAAACTTTGCTAATTGGTCACGTTATAAAAAGTAGATTGAAAATAGGTCAAAAAAATAATTAATTTGAAATTATCATTCATATGTTGGATTTTGAAAAGGTTTGAGACATGATTTAACGAATTAAACACATGCGATGCACTTTAGTATCATATCAAAAAATATGTTTTGGATGCCAAATCTGTGTTTATGGAAAATTTACTTTTGAAGGGCTTTGCATTCTCATAATCCAAAAATTCAAATTCCAAAAAATGTGTATGAAAGTGCATAATGGTTCAAACATTAGTAACACATCATTTGAATTGTTTGATTTGAAAAATGTTCAATATTAGCCAAAGTAGTAAACATGAAATAAATAATTTAATAAATTCAAAGAGAGAGTAATAACATACATTAAGAATGACCATATAGGGTTTATTTAATATGATAAGTACATCCCAAAATTTATGGCATGACTAAAATGCTTAAAATGCAAAAAGATTCCAAATTTACTTTTACTTGTTGGTAGGGATGAGCAATTGGTCTACTTTAACCATGCTTTCACCCTATGAGAAGATCAAATTTAGAATGGAGGTGCTACAAGATCTAACATGAAAAAGTTGTTAGATATTGAGCTAATTTTTGGCCTCCATTACATCTTGCCATTTTTTAGTTGGTTCACATGTTGATCAAATATGCCCAAGGGCGAAATGTTTATATATGTGACTTTGTTGGGCTATCAAAATGTGCAAGTCCAAGATGTACGAGCTCTATAATGACCTTTAGGGTGAAACTTTCAATAGATTTCACAACCTTTTGTAGGGCAAGTATGAGGGATTGTTTCTAATCTTCATTAAGTCCCTTTCGGATGATGATGACTAGTGCACCACAAAGTTCAATGGTCACACAATTTGGGTTCATTCTTGGTAGCAAACCAATGGGGTTGCTTTGTTAGTTAATATATGATATACTAAGTCTTTGTAAGATTTTGAAAATAAAAATGACATTAAAAATTACCCCTAAAAATGGCACAATTTGAAAATTAGTCAACAATCTTCAACTTCAAAAATTTTGTTATTACATTTTTTTTGAAAAATTATTGCATAATTATATGGACGTCTTTTTAATGAAGTTAACAATCTTAATCCAATTTCAAATTTGACAATGACATGTTAATGCATGACACCTTGTAGTTTTTTTATGTTGTGACACAAAAAATGATCCAAGAACCTTGCATTAAACCCAACCTTAAACATTTGTGCATGAGTTCATTATGAGTTTTCAAATTCAATATTTACTCGCCACTCACTGCAAGTAATTCATGTGTCACGACATGATTTGGAGTGAATTTGCAATTTAAATGTCTTTGAAGATCTTTAAGGGTATTGTAACTTCAGAGGTATAACTCGCAATTCAGGATCAAGATTAAAGATGTTTGTTACTAAGTTAGATGCATCTTTTAAACCTCAGTTTGGGTAGAGTATTAGTGTGGATTGATTATTTTGAGTGGCAATACAATTTGATTACTGTGGGTTGTGAGCAATTCAATGTTAATTGAGTACATGAGTTAATTCTTTATCTAATAGTTCTAGTATTTTCAGGGTAATCATGGAAGGCAGATTGAAGAGGAAATGAAGCAATTTGACCATTCTTAAGAAAAAAGACATCATTTTTAATTCAGAAGGACAACCCATCATGGTCACAACAAGTTGTAGCAACTAAATTCAATGTAAACTGCATCTTGGAAAAGGAAAACAAGAGGATCACAATTTTAGTGGCACTACAGAATGCTACCAATATTTTCGATGCTAATGTGAAAATAAGCAAAGAAAAAAGAACTAAAACTGTGAAGTATCCATACACGCATGCTCTTCTTGCATGGTTTCAACAAGTAAATTTCTTCAACTCAATCTTTCATGATCGGTTTCACTATTCTTTTTCTTTCAAGTATCAATATCAATGGTCCAATTAAACTTTATTCTAGGTATGGAAAATTCATAATAAAGGTGGATGCTTGACTGATTAAATGTTGGTCAGGAAAGCATTATCTTTCATTCAACAACTTTTATACTTGAATATCATCATTTTGGAAAAGGGACAAAAATATAGAACTTCAACATTCAGAATGGATGGCTTGAGAAATTCAAGCAACAACATGATATTGCAAGCTACTTTCCTTTCACCATTATAATACATACCAGCTGTGGTGATACATCAGGTTCTGGAGTAGCCGGGAACAGGAGTATTCAGTTGGAGTTGGAAGATGAAGCTGCAAAATGTGCATCTCTTGCAGAGGGGAAGCACATTTCTGTTTCCAAGATTTGCCAGGGTAGTCTTTCTGCACTCAGGGTTTCAGCATTTGGAATACTAGGCTTTCAGATGCAAGAAGTACCTGGCTTGTGCAATTTAGCTCTCATCAAGGCAAGGTGTGCAATTCTTCCATCCGTCTCTCTGCCATTTGCAACAAGCCTTTGCTATGCTTTTCAAATCTCTTTTCGTTTGGTCAATCATAGCAGCTCACCTCTTCTGGGTGGTGATGCCAGGTAAATGTGCTCATCCATTGTCATGTAGCAGGCAAGAGAATAACAACACTGTATGATCTTGGTTGTGATCTGATCCGAGAGGAAGGAGTATCTGATTTTGCAGACAAGTTAGGGTCCGCTCCTTTGTCACCCTCTTGTGATCTATTATTTCTCCCCAACAAAAAAGGGTGATATCCTTACAATCACTGCAGAAGAGGTGATTCAGCACCTTGCAGATTACATTGGTGAAGGCAGGATGCAGCACTCATGTTGATGTTGACAAATTCATGGTTCATCTGCAGAATGAGCTCAAGGCTCCAACCCCTGAGCACCTCGGTGTGTGGGTGCAAAGTCTTGGGTACATATCATGGTCTTCTACATTCCAAACCTTTGTTATTACTTATGCTTCAGAATGCCTATGGTGACTGGCTTCAAATCTTTGTAAATTCTTTTGCAATAGCTGGAGTTTTTCTGTTGGAAAGTAGAGAGGAATTTATACACATTTTGAGTGCCTGCAGGTTGCATCTTGCTGCTCTGGTATGAGCAAAAAAGGGAGAGGCATACTCGATCAAAACCTGGGAAGGTTTGCCATGTGCACAATTTGAGCTAACACATAAATCAAGCATAGTAGCAAGGATTGCTCACTTTCTGTCATCTGAAACCAGCAAGCAAAAGCTTTCGCTGGTCATCTGAAGTGCAAGAGTGATTCTCTAAGTGACTCCTCAGATGATGCAACAGGAAGGTCAGACAAGAAGGTTGCTGTAATGGTGAAAATTGTGTAGAAATTGTCAGGTGTAAGCAAGGGTAAGGCAATTAACTTTGGCAATTGTCCTTATCCTTCAGCTGCTGAGGTGGTCTGCCACCTGACCTTGAAGGAGGTTGCAGAGTTCATCATGGTGTTGAAAGTTATGTGCAGTGATCACACCATCATAAAGGTCTTGCACCACCACCATTCTTCACTTCTTCTGATCATAAGAATGGAGAAAGTTCTGTACTTCTGAAGATATTCTTCACTTTGTCTATCAAAGCACACTCTCATTTATCTTGACCCTAACATGGAACATGTTTTGTTTCTTTGTTGCTAGGGATAAAGGTGCTGGAGCAGTTGTTCGACAACAGACATGCAACAAGTGCCCTGAAGTCCATGAATAAGAACCAGAAGAAGCTAATTCAAAGCCAAGAAAAATAAACAGACGCAGCAATTCGGAGATTATCCTGGCCTGGGTCTGGGTATTGTATGGATTATATTTGTTGTTGACATTGACATGTTGATAAGTATACCTCTCTGAACAGAAAGTTCAACTGACAATGCACCTCAGCCGTGAACATAAGTGCATGCAAAGGTGAAAATCACGAACATCTGAAATAAATAGATAGGAGGATCACTAGAGTCATTCAGATAACAAAAGTCAAATTGTCTATTTATGAGGACTACCGACAGTAAAAATGTCTGAGATGCTTGATGTAGTGCCCAGCTCAATGTTGTCTGCCATCTTTATAGAGTACAATGCAATTGCTTGGAGACTAAATAGGTCTTTGGCCCAAAATCAAGACCTGAAACTTCTTTGATATGATTGAATTGGTCTCCAGATGACATTTGTTGTGGAGACAATCACCACAAATACAATGAAAGAGATTCTGGTCCAAAGACAAATTCAAAAAGATGACAAAGAGAGAATTCCATTTTGCTGAAGAAAGAATTTTGTGGAGAAAGACCACGATAGCTCACTGGTGGACCAGAGTAGGTGATCTGACATATACATCTCTGGAACTTCTGTTACCTTTTTCAAGTTCGAAATTAACCATAGCCAGAGCAAAACATCTGGCCAACAAGGGATTGCAATGCTATATCACCATTTTGGCCGCCTGCTCAAACCAACTTTATCACATCCTGCCACCACCTCCCCTAACAGCATGGCTCTCACAAACTGAGGTTCATCTTTCCTTTCTGATCTCTTTGACCTTAACCTTTGCAGGGTTCAATCTGGTATCCTGTCACATCCATGCAAAATCCTCCGATTCCCAACTCTGAAAAGCCTTCTATTTTGTTGGTTACCTAGAAGCTTCTTCCATCATGGTAGAATGCTGAAAAGAGATGATTCAGCTAAGGTTCGCATCCTTGTTCTTAACAATTTTGTGTAGCATTCCAAGTAACCCTATAAGATGGATTCTCATTGAATAGTCTCCCAGCATCCTTCATGCTCCCATATTCTGCATACAGGTGAACCAAGCTATAATTCCCCACAAAGACATACTCACGACCACTTTGAGAGATCACTGTTCATGAACACACCGGGCAGCGCTCTTCAAGTCCAACAACAACTCTAGCACATGCATTCAGCACCCTCACAATTAGGTTGTGCATCTTGCAAATATTGTGTCCAATTCTTGAATCTGCTTGGGAAGATATCGCTCAAATCAGGTCAAGAATTTTCGGCCCAAAAAGTGTGCGTTCTGTGAAAAGAAGGCGAAAAACACAGAGAAGGAGATGAACAAAACTAGAAAGCTTACACTTGCTGGCCAGAGTGAACCGGCCCCCCATGACTGCACCAGTTGGCCGTTCTGTCCATAGGATGGGCTGCCTTTTTTCATCTAGCTCCTGACCCTCAGTTAACCAACATCGTACCACAGTCAACTTTTTTTTGTTGCTGACCTTTGGTTTTTTTTTCCCTTTTCTTGGCCCTTTTTTTTCTCAGCCTTGACCTCCATACCCTCTCACCTAGCTACCCTACAAATCTAGCTATCCTATTGATCAAGTTACCCTATTCACCTTTTCCTTAGATAAAAAAGATATTTTTACCAAAAAAAATAAAAAGACTCAAATAATAGAAGTAAGTTGATGATAAAAAATATGAAATAATAAAAGAATTTATTAAACACTCTAAAAATATATTCACAATTTCAAAGATGTGAAATTTTAAAACTTTTAAAAATTCAAAATATGCACATTTGAAATTTGAAATTTTCAAAAGTGTTTTATCACATATAAATGAAATGTAATGTACATAATATATTGAGAAAAATTATACTTTATTTTTATTTTTTTGACTAGCCAAAATTGACCTATTAGTTATCTTTGGAATCTAAAACATGGCAAAATTGTGAGGGAAAGAAAGAGCTCACAACGTTGGAAGAGAGTAAAATCTTTTTTATTTCCTTTGGAAGATAGCACACAAGTATTGCTTGTTTCTCCTTATACATAAGGCGAGAAGGATGTACATATTTACATGTGTTGAACATAATTTGTTAAGATATAAAGAATGTTGACAAATTATGGCCTTTATCACTTCACTCGTGCTTATGCTCTAAGACAATAAGTTTTCAATATGTATCTAAGGCCTCATCATAGATTAGTTAGGGGGGTTATGGCAAGTCTTTCTTAGTTAGGTGGCAACCAATATGTTCACTTGATAAGACATACTCGTGGTTTGAACTCTTTTGGGAGACAAGCTTCAACTTGGGAGTGGATGATTTGGAGAAAAGATTAGCTACCTTGTGAGATGTTTGAAACAAGCCGACACTATGGGTAACAATATTTTTATAATTTGGAATACAACATTTGGTTCATGACATCCGCTAGACCTAAAAGCCTAAAGGAGTTCACCAAAGTGGCTGGTCAAAATTGGTTGGCACGACCTTCACGGGGTCCATATAAGTTGGTTTCCTCATGTTGTCCACCAATAATATCACTAAATATATAGTGATTAAATTATATTAAAAGTTAGTACACAGAAAAAATAAAATTGGTGTACATGGTTGTTGCATATGAAGATGTATAATCTAATCCAAATACATCTCGATAGGAGATTGGTACTCCAAAAAATAGATAAGCCTTGAAAAAAATAGTTAATAATCTAATTAATGGCATATTTTAGATCAAATACTTCTTTGCTAATTAATTAAGTAGCTTATTACGTATGTAATATGAGTAGGTAAGACTTTGATATATTGATTATGCGTTAAATAAATTATCATCTATAAATTGAGATGATAGAACCTTTTTACACCAATGTAAGTTAAGGAGACCCAATTATTAGTACTGACCCATCACCCACGAATGCTAGAAAGTTATTACCTAATCAGCTAGAAAGTTCTCCTTAGAACCCTCATGTGGATGGACCAAAACTAAGTTACCAAGGTTTCACCACTAGGTGACCTATTCTATCCATACACCCTCCCACTTCCCCCTTTCCCTAAACCCTAAACCCTACTTAAATTTAACCATCTAGAATGTAAGTGGGTCAGTTTCATAGGTAAGTCGTTAAGTATCTTGGATTCACAATATTGCTACTTGAACATATGCCTACATAAATAAATACCTAATCCATTCTAGCCTATATTTTTCTTTTTTCAAAAAATCATTGAATTTATGACAAAAAAATTTCTCAATTTCTGGAAATTTCCATTTTGCAAGACTAAGAAGAAAGGACTGCAAAATGAAGAATGATAAATGATCCACTTTACTGGAAGTGGACTTGTTCAGTTTGACACTTACAGGTATACAATTTAAATAGAAGAAAATTGTTGGAAATTGCATCCGAGTTGCGACAGTGCAATGCTTGAGAAGCCTTCTGGCAATCTTCTGCTCGTGTGTTCGATTCTGGATAGAGTGGGCTATGAATTTGAGCAAGGTGAATTTGACGGGCAGGCCTGCCTCTCACAATCTGAAAAAGGGTTTGTTTCATCACCTGACGAGCCCGTCTTGGCTTTTTTTCCCCCCTCTCTGAGTTATATTTATTCATTTTTTGAAAATTTTGATAGGTTTCAAATCAATTTAGCTGGGTAAGGGTTTAGTATATATTTACCTTTTTTCAATGTTTACCATATGCGTAAAAATCAAAATTCTCAAAATTCTTAGACATATTTGAAAGGATTAGGGAAATTTTTCTTTTTCCTTTTTTTCAATTTGGTGATGTCGTTCAAGTGATGATCATTCATAAGTATATTTAGCCAAATTTGGTGATATTTAAAACATGAAAATAGGAAATCTTAAGCACCCTTTAATATTGTAGACAATTGTGTGGATTTTTGGAAATTTTTTAATCTATAAAAAGAATGTTTGACATAATATTTTTCATAAAATGGGCAAAAGAAATTCCACCCAAAAAATCATCGATTAGTGAAGGCATGTTCCTTTTTTTTAATAATCTTCTTTTAAGTACACTTGATATACATGCCTTTTACCCTCTCCAAAACACATTACCCACACTTATGTAAGAGTATCAACTAGATAAAATAAATGTCAAGTATTTAAATATTCCTTACTAGTTGAGTACGGTATTAAAAGGTAATACAAAAATTACTAGTCGAGTGGGCAATTCATTTACCATTTTATATGCCCATGAGTATATGTGAGTAATAGGTTTACCTGCCCAACATTGGCTCAAACAAAGAATGAAAAATGCTTTTTAAAATGAAAAGCAAATCAAAGAAAAAAGTTACCAAATATATGCTTATTGATCCCCTGCCTTCTTTTGTTGAGAGAGAGAGAGATTCTACAAGTCAAGCCTAAAACTCAAGTCATTATAAACTATATACCATATGTGCTCAAGAAAACTTGCCAAAACTAGACAAAGTTTTGCACAAGACAAGTGCCACTGGCCCCCTTACTATTGCCCCCTATTTAATAACCATACTTCCAACTTCCTAAAAAATATATTTAAATTTGGTCAATTAAATTTAGACAAAACTTTGCATGGTAATCCAACCCACCTCTCAGATGATTATTGTTTCATCTCATTGGTTTATGGAAAATATTTGTTTCTAACTATGATGATCACTAATTTTTGCTTGAGCTAATACCCTTGCATAAGAACATGAGTACCTACTCAATTCTTGTTTCAAAGGGGAAACAAAATTCATCATGCTTACACAATAGCTTCAAATAAGTGTTATAGAGGAAAACCATTTGAGAACAACATAACCATTACAACATTAGCAACTTACTTGCCAAAAAGTTTGACCAAAGAGGTAGCATTACCAATTACAACTATTGTTGACATATAGAACTTTGAATAAGGAAAGAAAAAATATTTAATAATGTAAAAATCATCAAAGAAATGTTTGAGTTGTTTCATGAACATAACAACTAAAAATTTTAATTCAATTTTTAAACGTGATGTTTTTTTATTATACATTACATGTATTCACAATGCAAAGAATATGAAACATTAAATTATACAAGGACTTCATGGGTCTTCTGGCCGAAAAATCAAAAATTATTTATTTAAAATCTTTTAATGAAATTTTATGTTTCACTTAAACTAGACATTGCTTTAATGTCTCACTAGTTGTGTGATTATCATTAATGAATAAACATTCAATTTTTAAATGTGCATGTGTAAAAACCTTTGTTGAACATTGTAAGGTAAATTTTTGGGGAACCTCCACAACTGCAATTTTTCACTCTTAGACATAAATTACATGTAATATCCCTAGGGTGGGGGAAATTTGTTCTAAGGTGACATGCAACATTCATTTAAATAATGTATTTTATACATCATGTACACTTTCATGGCATGTGTCATTGAGCATAATTTGTAATACTGAATGAATCTGGAATGGACAAATAATACACCTTCTTCAACCTAAGTTGAAAATTGGATCATTTTACTAAATTTTCAATGATGACATTATTCAATATTCAATAAATATTGCACCATAGATGTAAACATTATAAAGTCACGTTGATGCACTCGTAATCAAAAGGTGCCATGGTTTTAAAGAGATTTAAACATGACAAAACAAACCAACAACCTTTCGTAAATAGTAGGATTATACATGTGACAAAGAACTCTTGAAATTGAAACATATTGGAATTTTGTTTCAAATTTGCACTATAGCCGAGGTGGTAATCATCCATAAGCCAATTTAATCAACTTTTACAATCAACAAAATATGAGAAAAAAACTTTTTTTAACATATTTTTTTGGTTACTTGCTTGAACCATGTGTACAAATGTTTTTTCAAATTGTTTGAATTATTTCAAATTTTAGTGATTTTTCCAAAACATTGTCAAATTTGTAACATGGATTGCAAAATCAATAATGATAAATGATGCATAAAATTTGTGAACTAAATGTGACCAACATGTCTTAATTAAAAGACATGTGTTATTTTGTAAGTGAACATTCACAAGCACCTTAATGAAAAGCACACATGGGGCATAATCATGTTAAAGTAGGCCAATTGGTGATCCTTGCTCAAAAAATAAAAATAGATGAAAAAGAGAGTTTGCATTTTGGAACTTTAAGGCTTTTAGCAATGCTACAAATTTTAGAATGTACTTTGCTATACTAAATAAACCATATATGGTCATATTTCATGTATTTTATTACTTCATCATTTTATTTATTTATCGCAAGTTAATCTCTAATATTTTTTCAAAGTCAAACTATTCAAATGTTGTGATATTAATGTTTGAATTATCACATAGTTATGACATTCTTGGTGCGAGAATGTTATGGAAGCCCAAAAAGTCCATAAAATTCGTTAAAATTCGTTAAAATTCGTCAAAATTCGTTAAAATTCACGCCAAAGAATGTTATGACAAGGTGCTAAATGAAGAATTTTAAAGAATTTTATTTTGCAAAATGAAGAATGTCATCACTAGGAATTATCATGCATATTGATATTTTTTTTTTGAAACTTGAATATTTCAATTATGATAATGTGAAGCCCCTTCTAAAAAAAATTTAAATTAACAAAATTATGCATCTAAAACATGATTTTCTATATGAACCCAAACATTAATATTTGCATATAATATGTCAAAATAATCCTCTAACAATTTGAAAATAGGACATATGAATTTTTTGGTCAAATGATAATTAATTAATATTTCTTACGTTTTTTTCGCAATATGGGAAAACAATATAAATTTGAAAAGTAGAATGAAAGCAGGTTGAAAAAAAAAAACACAAAATCTTAAGCTTTAAAAAACATATCCATACCATCCTAGATACGCTCATATAAATTTTTTATATGTCTTTAATGATTAGGGTCTACTTTCTATGCTTCAAAGTTGACAATTTTGTATTTTTTACTTGCATCATTTTTTTTTCTGCTTACTTTTGTATGCTCACATCGCATGGTTAAACAACATTTTTCAAGTTTTAATGTTTAAGTAGGTTTTCTTTATTTCAAATGATGATTTTTTAGTTATTTTCATAAAATAACATTTACATGCATCCATGATCCCAAACACAAAATATACACTAAAAATATGACAAAATTGGTCCACTTTAATGCTTCTAGGGTTTATGTCAAGTCACACCTTACAAGTATTCACAAGGAAACCATAAGTTATGAACATTGTTGAAAAAATATTTAATTTTTTTTAATAACCTTCAATTTTGAATCTAAAAAATCAGTGACCTTTGATTCTTGTAATTTCAAAACCCTCAAATAACTAAATAGTTTCACGAAAGAGTTCACAAAGAATTAACAAAGAAATAACAATTTCATAAAAGGTTATTCAAGATTTTTTTAGAACCATGGTTATATGACATTTAAGCAAAACCATCTATCAAAAAACAAATTTCTTTTTTTACTCTCAATGATGGTCGATATTGACATCCAACCATCTTGAGAATTGACAAGCCTGGTTTTGGGCCATTTATGATATTGTAGTACATAATTAGGTTGACAATAATTAAGTTATTTCTATTTTTGCCATTTTTTTGGAAAATTTTGTACCCAATATGCTGAAATTTTCAAGAAATGAATTAAATTGAAAATGATGTAAGCGAAGCCCAATGTAGTAAAAAAAACCTATCACATTGTTGATTGTTAGATTCAATATTGGCCCATAAGCTTTTAAAGTCCTCAATTGTGTCATAATATAGACAAATTACATACTTGCACATGTGTGATATAAATTTCATTTTCACTAATATTCATCACATGTTGAAAATTCCAAAATTCAAAAACCCATTTGTGAAAACTAACAATTCAAAATAAACTAAATATTTGGCAAATCCATGTTGAACATGATAGTACTATGATATTCACCTAACATTGTAACCAATGTTACTTGGTTCTTTCCTTTTTTATATAACTAAGGGGCTGGCGTCTTTGTGAAACAATTTTATTAATCCTTTGAAAACCATAGTTGATAAACATGATTCAATTGCACAAGGTATCAAATAACCAGTTTATAATGCCATAAGGGTTGAGTTTGAAATACTTGACACACGATACTTGACCTAATAACCCTAAACCCTAGACACAAGTACAATGTCAAGGTAGGATTTTGTAGGTAAACCTCCCCACCCCCATCAAAAAAGGGAAAAAAAACTTCATTACCCATGTACTTTTCATAGTTAAAAGGGGACTTTAAAAATGGATCTAAAATTGAAAAAGTGCAACCAAGTGACAAATGATAGTTCAAGGCTTTAATTTTTAAGGATTAAAAAACCTATTGATATGAAACCCAAAAAGGTTTGGGTTGGTTTTTGGTTTTCATCACAACAATATTCAATTCATAAAAATCTCATCTAATCCTTACAAAATATATGCCTAACAAGTAGGGTCTCTATCCAAGATTACATGTTGGTTTTTAATAACCTACCTAATTTGGACCCTTGTTGATAATTGACCATTTTCTCAATATAACCGACCGATAATAGTTGTAACCATGTGAACTATTCATGTTATTGTGGAATATTAGGCTAATCTATTTGAACTAGTGTGGCATGTGCTATTGCCAACCCAAGTGTAAACTCATTACCCAATTGATTGAATTTGAAATTTGCATTTTTATTGAACTTCCAAATATTATTCAATATGTCTTACACCTTAGAACTAAAAGTTATGAAATCACCTTCACAAAAACTTACTTCAGCAATATAAAAAAGGTACACCAATTTCCCTAATTTTTTTGTTTTGATTTTTAAATTGAACAATAACTCTCACATCATAGGTCTAAACATTTCAAAACCACGTGAATGCACCCCTATTCATTGAAGGCTTTTCAACCATACCAAAGACACAATGGGCACCACCATGGTCGGAAGCTTTCAATGCAACAAACAGAAACTGATTCTTAAAAATAAATTATGTGTAATGCCTTTGTAATATAGCTTTACACCTTGTAAACCAACAGTAGGAGGCCTTTGCAAAGGTGGGGTCAATATGTGTTAATTTTTTTCACTATAGGTGTATTGTATTGTTTGGGGGTATTATGTGAGGGAACTTTTTTTCCCAACTTATTATTATATAATTTTTAGTATTCACATATATAATTAAAATTTTATGTTTCAATAAATCTTTGCATCATATATTAGTTTTAGTTGAAAACATGAAGAGAGTTAAAAGAAGGAACATGATTGTGTGTGACTAAAGAAGCATTATGCATGAAATGTTCAAATTTAGTTCCAATAACAAATCAAGAAACATTTTAACACATTTTAAATGATGAAGATTACATTCA
Organism: Sphagnum tenellum; assembly: GCA_963921925.1. Taxonomy (NCBI): domain Eukaryota; kingdom Viridiplantae; phylum Streptophyta; class Sphagnopsida; order Sphagnales; family Sphagnaceae; genus Sphagnum; species Sphagnum tenellum. The sequence continues at coordinate 15,654,460 of OY998151.1, forward strand.
ACATCACAAACATCAAACATTCGGTTTGTGTATATGAGAAAAAAAAATGAGACTTTTGCATATAATATAAACAAAGCAAACAAGGTGCACATTGTAATCAAATAAGTGGATCAACAATTTGTTGTTCATTTGGGGAGCCTTCATCAACTTCTTGTTTGACAAAGTAAATATCACCTTGTTAATATTATTTTTACTCCAAACTTTCAATATAAATTGTATATTTTTCATCTTACTGATCAAACCTAATGATCTTTTATAAGTCTTTTGTACATATTTTTTCTACTACTTATTTTTAATGCATTTCAAATATTAATTAGATTTGGAATTTGAGAATAAGCACAATTTTATTATAGAATTTGAGATTTGTGTTGTTGCACACTACCAATGCTAATCAACTTTTTATTTCCTTATGTTTTCATATGATTTTCAACAATTTCTCATAACTTATGTCAATGTCAAATTTAATTTAAATTAATATACATTTCATAGACATGAAAAGACACATGACAATTTGTTTTTCATATGCATGTTGGTGGATAAGGAAAAAGAATGAGATGGAGGTAATTAATTATTAAGAAAAAAATGAAGTACTTAAGCTTGAAAATGACATAGTTATTTTTGAAATTGTCTTTTGAATGGTCTATGGATGGCCATATGAAGGATTCCAAAAAAATCCCCCCTATACCGGTTCCAATTACTCGGCATTGGAATTAATTGAATTCTATTTTTTTTAATCCCATACTGAAATCAATTGTTAATTTTTGTTTAATTTTAGATAACCCCAAGTTCTAGTTTTTTTTTTCCAAAAATCTCAACTCCAATTTCGTACATAACTGGAATCCAGTTCCAGGTCGGGTTCTGAAGAAATGTAAATTATGGTTCTGCAGTTATAGAATATAAATACAAAGAAACGCATTCGCGCAGTATGTCTGCAGCGGCAGTTTTCTGGCTGCTTGAATTGCGATATGCAGTAAGGTTGTGAGTTCGATTCCGCGTAGGGTGGGCCATGAATTGAGCAAGGTGAAATTCGAAGGGCAGATCTGCCCCTCGCATCTGATAATGGATGTTTCATCAACTGACGAGCCCTAGTACGTACATAGATGAATATATTCTGTTTTTTTGAGAATTTGGATCACATTTTGTTCCCAGCTATAAAAACCATTTTTTTTACAACTTTATAAAATATGCTTTTCATCTACATATATGCATATTACTTATTACCTACCTGGCTGATGATATATAAATTACCACTTACATGTTTATATATATATTACAGAAATTTACACTTACATGTTAGGGTGAGTGGTCCTAATGGATGAAGCAACTAATGCTACCTAATCTGTGAAATTCTTTTGCATGCTTTACGCATTGGGTACTTGTTATGGTGTTTTAGGGTTTTGGGAAGACCTCGATTCGGGGTCATTTGTGTTCCTGAAACATTTCGGGAAACTTTTCTTTTGTGCCTTTGATGGGTATGCAGTTCTGGGCTTTTAGTGTTTGGGAAACCTCACTTCACAGCTTCTGTCATGGACCATTTTGTGAAGTTGTTTGCTCATCAGATTCTTTTGAACTTCTTCCGACAGTGTAGCCTTGCTAGGGTGGACAGAGGGAATCTCGGCTGAAGTTAAGGATCGCCTGCGCATCTCTTAGAGATTGGAGGCTTTTATCATTGTTCTGCAAGGAGTGAAGATATTTGGACTTCCACTGAATGTCATGTTGTGAAAGCCTATTTCCACTGTTCTATGTCCTAGTTTTTTGCCACATTGCTGCATATGAGAACTGCTACCAGCTATAACTCTTGAATGTGGAGTTATAATCTCAGATTGGCATATTGCAGTGGCTGATGTTTCCCTTTTATGAGAAATAGATTTGTGGACCTGTGCAGAATCAGGCAGTTCATGAGGCTATAGTTAGGGCTCATTTGAAGCTTCAAATGCAACAATTGAGGTAATTACACTACTTTATAGTTTTTCAGCAAATTGGTACTTTGATGTGCTTGTTGATTGCTTAATAGCTATGCCCACCTGCTGTTGTTATCTCCTGATAGATTTGTTGTGTGGAAACTAGCAGGGTTTACACTCCAGGGTAACTTAAACTACCACAAGAGTGAGGAGAGTGAAAGGAATTGTGGTTGCAGGCTAGCATGTAGGCCATGGATGGGCAGTATTTGTGTAACTGTGCATTCACTGTATCATGCAAAAGGGGCATGCCCATGGTGTATGTTTCAATGCAGCACAATCGACTTCTCAATTTGGAGAATGTAAGAGGTTTTCACAACATTTGCAGTCACCAGCTTCCTTTGAATTACTAGTTGAGCACTGCCTTAGGATATCTTGCAAGGATAGCTCCACAGAGTTTTGTGGGTCATTCAACTCCTAATAGATGTTCTTCAATATGCTGATGGGTGATGCAGAGTGCATGCTGGCAATCCCAACAGAATCCTCCTGGCTCCCTCCCTCTCCCTCCTCTACAGGGATTCCATCCACCTGTGGGCATTGGGGCCCTCCACCACCCTGGGGCCAGGGGCCATCTCTCTAGGTGGTATATGGCTTCCTCAAATGCAACAAAGTGTGCCCAGTAATTGATCAAAGCAACAAATGCCTTATGCCACATTGGCCTCCTGGAATGCCAGCATATCCAGACACCTTGGGAACCAGACCACCCCCTCTCCTACAGCCTGCAATCATCAATCTAGGTAGGAAACTAAAGACAGGAAGTAATAGGCCTTTTGTGTATACTAATTTCATAGAGAGAATTTGGGGAATGTTGGGGAATTCCTGCAAATGTATTCTAGGATCAAGATGTGTTTTTTTAAGGGTATACACCTCAACAATCCCGTTAAGCAAATGCCTAAACACATTTCATACCTGTGTTCATGTCTTGTTTTGTGTTGTGGTTCAACTAGTTTATGCTTGCTTGTTGCAAACACCAACTGGTTTGGTAGGCTAGAGCTCGGGGTTGAACCTGCACCCAATAACTGCCAAACAAATTGGGGGTGACAGATTGACCTTAGAGATCCAGTCCCTAACATTGCTCCCACATACTAAGAAAGATTTTGAATGTCTGTCACTTGGTGGCCAGTTCATAATATTTGCAAGTTTTTGTAATACCCATAGTATGATTGCAGGCCATGACATTTCAGATTGCAGAACTTTATTTTAATCAACAAAGAGCAGCTCCATTGGTAGTTATATAATGGTTTATGAACTATAAGTTGGATGAAGTTGAATTTTAAAATAACATGAATGTATATATGCCTATGATCTACCTTACTTAGGGGTCAGATCTGATGGTCAAGTCCTGAAATAAGTGTCTTTTAGGGTGCTGGTGACTTTGACAACCCTTTTTGCCTTTTCAGACATTTTGGCAGATTCTCTTGAATTATTTGGCACCAATTTTGTAATGCTTTACCCACAGGTTAAACTCTACCCACATGTCCAGCTCTGTGCTATTTGCATTGATTCCTAAGCATCCAATCTTTTCTCCAGTATTTAGGTGAAACATTAAGCTCTACTGGCATGTCATGCTTTGTGCTACTCAAATTTGGTTTCTATCTATTTAATCTATTGGAGAGTTTCCATATTTTGGCAAGATTCTTAAATAATGGAGCTCTCTTGTTTTTTATCCAATCTCTTCTTACTTGTAATATAGAAGTGAACAATGTTTGCAGCAATATACTTTGTGTTCTTAAGGCCAATCCTAAAGCAAACAAATCTGATTTTACAAATTTCTTAAATATTAGATAAAATTGTTTTAAATTTTCTTTCAAAATTCAACATTCTTTCTATTTATATTCTACAACCAAAAGGTTTGCCTTACTATTTCATGTTACACACCAACAACTCCACTTGATGTGTCGTTTTTTTTTAAAAACTATTCTTTCACAATTTTGTTGTTTTGTTTCCACTTGACTTTTATACCTTTACACTCCTAATGACACTAAGCTCTTGTCTATAACTCATACCAAAAAATGTTGAAAATTAAAAAGGTGTTAAAAAAGGTGAGATCTTTTGTCAAGGACATTGCACAATTTGCTACAAAAGTTGGAAGGTTTCAAAAGAGTTTGAACATGTAAAAATGTGAGCAATCACACTCTATCAATTCACCTTAATTTCCCCCAAAAGATAATTAAATATTCAAGATCCACACCCAATGTAATACTTGGATTATCAATTTTGTGTTTACTTGTAGGTCTCCATAAAGTTCTTCAATTTGAAAGCCTTCATTTAGATCTTCAATTGAACAAAAATCTACATGGGGACTTTCAATTTTGCTTATAGCTTGAGAGAATACCACATTCATCTCCACCCAATTAATGTCATAAAACATTAGAAGATGTATTTGGTTGGGTCTTTAGCCTACAATGGAGGTAGGCGTGACTTAAACCAACTTATAAGAAAATTTGGCAACAAAAAATAATTGAATGTGCAATACACACACACAACACATGATGTTCATCACTAGAGGTTCACTTCAAGAACACACATTTGGATTGTCCTTAATCCAAAAGCCTTAATGGCAATTTCAATCTTAGAAACATTGGAAGGCAAAAGGTTGATGATTCAAAAAGTTGGTTTTGAATTGTGCATTGGAGCTTTTGAATTTGAATGGAGATGTATGACTCTTGTTGGAGCAATGTTTTTGTTGCGAATGATGTGTATGTTTTCCTATAAATGTTTTGTCACAATTTGGGAGTTCCTATAGACTTCCTATGGTGAAGAACTTGGTAGTCTTACATTGGCACCCAATGCTTCCTCACTTGAAGCAAATGAGCTAGTGCATTATCATGTGTGTGAAGTTGGTGTGATGAATTCCTTTTTCTTATGAATCTCACATCATCATGCCATAACAAGAAATCAATGGTCAACCTTTCTTACAACATAAAGTTAATAGATCATTTTTTATGCTTGTTCAAACAACGTTGGAGTGTGTTTTTTTGTAAGAAGCTACTTCCAAGCTATTCTTTTTTATTTATTATGAATGTTGATTCAAAGCAATCATTTCTTCTCTCAAAAGTTAAACATGACATGACTTTGCAAAAAGTAATGTTTGCTTAGTTTTTGGGCTGAAAAAATAAATTAAAACTACACAAGGGATGACACAAACCAAAATAACATTTCGTATAACAATATCCAAAGGGGGTTATTATATTCATGTCTATTGTCCAATGGAACCACAGTTATGTATAGCCCCAAGGTCCAAATGTTTTCTCTTGCACCAAAAAAAAAACCCCATAATAACAATTTATATGCATAATTTTCATGTTTCACCCTTCCAATCCATTTTGTATATCCTCCATCATACCTACTTTCTAGAATATTAGTCCAATATCCCAAGCCACTACTTAGGCTTCCTTTTTCCACATCCTTGTATTCAAAATTGCTACCATGATCAAGAGAATATTATACCTTTGTATAGAATTTGTGTGAGTTTTACAAAGGTTGTAAAATACATGTATAGTTTGCTTTGAATGTGATGAACGAGGCTTACTTCCATCCAAACTCTTTGTTTATCTTCTTTGTAGCTGACATAAACATTGCTATGATCTTTTGATTGATGATGCATGAATTGCAAAGGAAATTTCTAATAAAAACATTCCAAGAAAAACTTGTAATCCTAGACCCATAAAACTTTGCTTAAATCATGACACCATAAAAAAATCCACCAACAAAAAGGGAAGTTGGAACAAAGGTGACCAAGGTAGATTATTTTGCCATTTCAAATGCATCAAGCATCTCTAAAATAGATAAATTCAAAATAAATTTGTCATGAATCCAATGTGAACGTTGAAAATTTATAAATTTTCATCCATGAACATTCACTTTTCATCCTTTCATTAATTGTACATTCATAATGTAATTAAAAACTTGCCCAAAAATATTTTTTGAAATATTTTGTGATATTTCAAAAGTTAGTGTGAAATACTTTCAAATATTTTTCATTGAGTTAAGTCCTTCGTAATGCATAAATAAAGGTAGTTGCTTTCATATTATTTTTAGTATGTTTAACACTAGTTTTGGGTACAATCTTGCACCATAGTTGTGTGATGTACCTTTCATGTTTCTATTCTATATTATCAACATAAAGCTACATTTGAATTCAAGTCTTGCACAATTTGTGTTTTTATATTTAATTTTTGTGTTCCATGTTTGGATTTTAAATTAGGTTTATTTTTGTCATGGTTTATTCATGTCCTTTAAAAATTCTTGTGTCTTGGTTGTTTTTGTGCTCGTGACAACAACCACCCATCACCATATCTTGCAAGGGGATTGTGCAATACAACCATTTTCGTAAAATTGGATTGATGAAAAATTATGTGCAAATTGAACATGTTGTTAAGAAGTGGCACTAGAAATCTAAGAAAAAGGTGGTACCAACTTAGATAGTATATCATGGATGTTGGATTAGGAAGAAGATTAAAGTGGCAAACCCCTCTACCATAACCTAATATTTTGGAAGTGAGAATCCTTGTATGAAAAATGATCCAATTCAAATCTAGTTTATTGACAATTTGGTGTTTTTGTAGCATAGGGGAATGAAGTTTTGTCTATTTTAGAAAGTCGTTTTCTTCATTGACTAGTCATGTGATAAAATGAGAATGCACTTGAATTGGAACATATATTTGCAATGTTAACCAAAATAATAAAAAGGTATGTGTTTCTTGTTCTTGGAGATTGTTCAATTGTTGCTATTACATTTGATTTATTTTGGATGTGTAGGATATGGTTTGACATTTTTGCACTAATTATGGGTACTTTGTCACATTACTATTGAGTTGTTTAAGGGCAACCCTAACTAAACAAATGAATCCCCTTCTAATGGAGTTTAATTTTACAAATGAATCTTTGTTCATGTGATAAATGAAGGCAAAATTTGGCCATGCTTCTTGGTATTACCTTATTTAGAATATGGTTTCATGTACATAGGATTGGACCTTCACAAGCCTTAGGCATGGGCTTGTTTTGGACATATAATGTCATAAGTTTTTCAATATGTCATGGTAAATGACAAGGTTTGTCTTGGCATGAAGTGTTTTTAAAATATGCATGATCATCTTTGCAAAAAACTATCACTTGAACAAAAAAAGTCTAAGAAAGGTAGGTAGGAAGAAATGGAACCTTGTATGTGTTGAAGGTGATTTTCAAAATGAAATCCCTTGTCAATACTCAATTTGCATCAAAAGTGATTTTTTTTAGGGACTTTAGAAAATGTTGTTGCCATTAACTTGGGTTATGGTCAATAGTCACTGAATTTGCAAGCTAGGGTTCCTAATGGGCCTATGTGGGCTAGAGTTCAAGTTCGCTAAGATTTTAAGCCTTGTGGTTTAACAATTCATTTTGACGGGACAAAAGGGTTATTGGTTTTTTTAATAAAGCGTAGTCACAATTGGAGCACCAAAAAGTAATGACCTATTTTTTTTTAACTACAAAAGACAACTTGTTTATTTTATAGTATTATAGTTTTAGTGGATTGTTGTAAGCCAATATATAAAATGATGTTTTGTTAAATTAATAAAAATATTTTTGAATAATTTGGATATTATGTAAATGCCATTTTGAGTCACGTAAACTAATTATATCAAATTTTAAATTACAATTTTATTTATTTACAAATAAAAAAAGAATACATAAAGTCATACAATTGATTTCAAAAAAATTGTACAACAAAAACATGCCCCCTTCTATGAAATTATGTGTTCATTGGATGAACTTGATGAAAAACCAAATCATACAAAAACTTCAAGGTCTAGAAATCTTAAAAGAAAAGGCTACAAGGCAAATGAGTCATTTTTGTAATCATTTGGCAAAACAATTATGTACAATGGGTTCAAAACATTTAACTTTAGGTACAAGTACATGTGTAGAAAATAAGCTTGCCAAAAAACATGTTTGGTTATCCATTGAAATTCATTTTGAAAATTTCAATGTTTCTAGTTATAAATCAAAATATTTATCACAATTATGTATGAATGTGAAAACTCATCATTGTCACATGTATTATTTTAAATTGAACTATTCAATTTTTCTCATTTAAATTTGTTTCAAGTAAATGTTATTTGCAAAAAGTAACTTCACCAAAGTCTTAGAATTTCCTTTTTCTTTTTTTGGAACCCCAACCTTGAATAAGCCCATAATGTTTTAAATATTGCCATTACCATATTTCTAAAGCTTCATGGGGAGTTTTTTTGTGGGGTAGCAATTGTTACCCCCTTGTAGTGTGGAAATTTTGATTCAATTGTTTTTTATAATGCAAGGATGGTAAGGAGATGGTGATTGTCTTGCAACCCTTTTTATTTTCCTTTGCAACACGTGGGCACTAATGTGGGACCCAATGAGACCTTACGTATTATAGGGGAATACTAGTGTGTGCCCCATGCATAATGCACAGGTGTGTTATTTCAACAATGTTTGGTTCATGTTTTTGGTTTTTTAAAAAACCTTTTATCTTTTCAAACAACCATTGGTCCCCACCCCCCACCTTAGTCCTTCGCGTTTCCCACTCCAGTTCTTTACCCCTTCGACCCCCCCGCCCCCGCCCCCCTCAATCCTTTGCATTTCCCACTCCGGTTTTCTAACCCGTCAAACCCGCGCCCAGTCTCTCCAGTCCTTCACATTTCCCACTCCGGTTCTTTACCCTGTCGATCCCCCCCCCCCCCCCCCCCCCCCCCCCGTTCTTCGCATTTCCCACTCCGGTTCAAAACACTAACATGCAACCCCTATTTATTTATGCGCTTTTTGAACACTGTTCTTTTTCTGCACTTGCCTAGCATGGAGTAGGAGTTCCTATAACCCCATATACATGCACTTTGGGAGGGTAATCCTAGGGCGGTTGAGAGCAATGCTATATTTAACTATTGTTTATAGCAACTGTCCGTCTGACTTCAAGAGAGGCTTCATTGTTAGTACCATTCTTCCTTTACTATATGTAATAATGTTTCAAGGAATACATTAGATTTGAAAGAACCAAGGTTATGCTAGAGGACTATCATAACAAGGTCTTCATTCTTGTATTATATTGTTTTTTGAATTTAAGACATATAGTTGCACCTTCACTAAATTCAATTCACAAACCTTAAAAAAATAGTTGGATACAATTTTGAGCTATAGGGGAATTTTTTGAAATTGCCACAAATTTTGTGGAATACCAAATTGCCTTGGAATTCGTGGCAATTGCAACTAGGTTGAAACTAGTAATGTGCAAAAATAAAATTGTAAACAATATTGCAATATGCATTGAATGAAACAAGTATTGCAATGTTCTGATGGAAAATGGCAATGTTGTGCGGTTATTTAAATTTTGATTTTTAAAAAAAATTAAAATCAAAGAATTGCTGATTTTCGTTTTTCAAAATAAAATCAAAGTTAGAGAATCATTGGTTTTGGTTATTTAGAAACATCAAAGAATTGACAATTTGCATCAAAGAACTAATGGTTAAAGAGGTGATTTTTTGAAATTTTCAGAATTTTTGAAAATTGAGGTTTTATACCAAAACTAATTTTTAAAATTTTTGATAATATGACTTGTGTGAACCATTTTTGTGTGTGGAATAATCCACTTTAGTGAATAATTTTCACACTTTTCCATCTACAAGACCTTGGGATGGGGAGATAGTCCATCAAACCTAAACGACCAAAAATTCATTACCATCTTGCAAAAAGGTTGTGGGTATTTCATTCTGCTACAGGTCTACCTATTTTTAGTTTAGTCTTGGGCTGGTGTGAGACTCTTGGGATATAAACTTCGTATTCTACCTCTCTTGTTTTTTTGCTTCCTTGTAATAAAGTTGGGTAGGTTTAGGCTACCCTCTTTGTGGTGATTCATTATAAGTGTTCTTCTAAGTCATGTGGTCTTCACCCACCGGCTATTGATTTGCAATGGGTGGTTCTACTGTAACCAAAAAACAAGGGTATGAAAAACATTTCTTTATCACACATTCTGTACCTGCAACTTCTATAACTTATATTTTGTCATTCAAGCATTGTTACAACATATTTGTGTTATTGTTCCAACAGAACATAAATCTTTACACCCAAATGAAACTCTAAGCACCACATACTTAGCGATCCCTTCTGGATCTCTATGTAGTATCTGTCTAACTACTACCAAGAACAGCTCTTGGTATAGTGAGTACATGAATTAGTGGGATCTAGCTTGAGGTCAACGCCTTTTGTGTTCATTTGGTCCATTATGAGCTGCTAATTTGTCCCTCTACACTATGACATAATGCAAAAAGATACGTGTCTTAATTCCACAAACAAAATAATTTCTGGTTTCAAACTAAAGATGAACATATGCCAAGTTGGCTTGCAACAACTTGGGAAAAACAGAGTTTTGATCAGAATATAGGTCTATGTATATTTCCTATAATCTCTCCCATTCTATATCCACATTTTGCCCAACCCAAGGATACCCGCTAAAGTTTCTGGCTTTCACCCATCATAGATGTGTTACGTCAAGAATGTTTCCACCAAAGTCCCGTAGAAATGCATCCCTCTACATGCTCCTAATTCTACAACTCGGACCCCTTTTATGCATATCATCCCTCAACATCAATCCCTTATAGAACCTAATACTAACAAAAACACAATGCATGCCATGATGTAGCTACTGGCGTAATGGAAATCAAAACAACAACTATTCACTTCTGCAAGCTTTTGATCTACCACAAATGCAATTCAAAAACCACAAATTTGTCCGCGCCTTCGAACTCCCCTTCTTATCTTAGTCCAACAGCCTCTTATTCCCATCCCCTTTGCATGCTTGAAGCACCCTTGGCCACCCATCATCTTTTGCCAACTTGTTTCACGTAACACACAAACAACAAAGTTTCCTACTCACAACCACTAACAAAGAGTAACGATATAAACCCTGCCGCCTACACGAAAAAAGTTGACAATGGTTCAAAACAAAATCTAAACCCTAAAACAAACTAGTGTTCACACTATAAAAATCCAAGTGATTTCCTATCCGATCACACTACCTTACATCACCATTTGGAATTTGCTTCCCAAGGAAGAAAGACATTCAAGGAAGAAATGGTGTTTATGTTTCTTTTCAAGCACATCCTCATTAACACATCATAACACACTCATTTTTAAGCACAACAGACCCGATCTGACAAGCCATTCGCACCCTCAAATCAAGCTCATAATGCACTCCTAAACTTCAATTTTAATGTTAGAAGAGGGTCCCTTTATATCCATGAATGATGCCTCTTGTAGGTGTGGAGGCACCTTTCACCAACCAATAAGGTACCTTATTTACCACCTTGGACCTATTAGGAGGCCCTTTACTTATAGGCGTAAGGTACCTACTCAACTACACCTTGCCGAGGCCTCTCTTATGCCCCTCCCTGAGGCATATTACCCTACACTTAAGACCACACTTATTTTATCTCAAAATATTCCTCCAGCGGTTTTTCTCACAATTTTTGTCTTTTTCTTACCAAGAAAATTGGGAATTTGTGTTTTTTCTGTTGAAAAATCAACTAATTTTGCTGAATTTTTGGAAGAATTCACCAAATTTTCAATATCACAAAACTGATGAGGGGGAAAAAAACTATTCCATTGTTCCTTCTTTGAAAGGATTGCCATAATTGATCCATGCAATTATGAAAAATAGGTCTCAGTGTAAATGAACTTAAAATTCTAGGAATTAAAAGTCTAGTTAATATATTTACTTTGAATCGTCGATCCCAGCTCGCCAGTCATCGGACTGATCGATTCGCGACACGTAGCAAACGGCCGTTACACCCTGCCCAAGAAACCAGCAGTTTCGGGAGTTGGCGGAGCCGGCGATACCGGTCCGCCGACGAAGCATTCAGAGGCCGCAGCAGCAGCCGCCTCCTCGCGCGCACTTCCGCCCTCGTCCTTGGCTCTTCTTCATTCCAATCGTGTGCAAAAATGCCATAACAACAATAACAACAAAAGAAAAAAAGTCGCACCATTTGATTCTCTAACGATTTCTTCATTTTCTTGGAAATAAGTTTTCAGGCTGTTTCTTTTCTCCCATTTTTTTAATTTCTAGAAAAAAAAATTGGTTTCAATGATCATCAATGTTTCTTGTTCGTGTCTTTGGGCCCCCTTTGATGGTCTTTCGATGTCATGTTTCTTTGCGTGTCTCTTGGTTGTAGAATTCAAGCTACATCGGTTTTTTTTTTCCTCTGAAAACTCCAAGAATTTCTCCTCCTCCTCGTCTTTGTCGTCGATATTCGCTTTCCTCGAAGTTGTTGCAGATTTTCCTTTCCTTTCTCCCACTGCTCCTGGTGTTGGAACCTTGGAAGAAGGAGAGTTTAGCAAATGGAAATCTTTCTTAGATTGTTGAGTTTTTGCTCTGTTGATCTTTGACGGACCTTCTGAATTGCTATCGATTTCGGCTGGACATCAAGGAGACATCTTGTAGAACCGTGATGATCCTCGTTATCTTCCAAGATTCAAGGTTCTTGCGTGCTCGTTATCCCAAAGCTGGGAGTCGGTCCCTGGTGTAATATCTGTTGCTTTTTGCTTGGTTTGCGCTTCACCAACTTTCTTCGATCAGCAAGAAAATATCAGAATGGAACGCTCTCTCTCGTATGATGGCTCCTTGCAGCATGCATTTCTTTCAACGTTTTGATCTCTTGCATTGCACCTTAGTGAATCATGCTCTATGCTCTCAACATAATAGCTTTTCTTGCGTTTGTAGTTGCGTTTTCCAGATTAGCGTGAGCTTTTTCTGTTACCTGGCCTTCCGCCACGCTTTTGCACCATGGAACTTGGAAGCACTCATCTTCGAGACTATGAACGGAAAGCCTGTTTGGACTGCCTCGACATTGCCTCTATCAGATCGCCATTCCTTTGAGCATTCCCATCAGTAATCTCATGCTCTGGATAGTCTAAGCGTGTGTGATTGATTTCTTTAGTGTCTAGCTCGTGAAACATCCTGAGTAGTCGCCGGAGAGTTCAAGCTAAAAGCATGGGAGGCTCTCTGCTTAGCCGAAATTTCACAGCTTATATGCCAGTAAAGCTTTGAACAGTTTTTGCTGGTAGGGTTTGGAGGGTCACTGGTTGTGAAACTCAAGATTGTCTCCTGGATGGTGATGAGAGATAGCGGTTCTGAACACAGAGAAGAGCGATAATGGATCTTCTGTGTCAACAGATCAGCTCAGTGTAGTCATGTTCTTCGAAGGTACACTCAGGTTTGGGGCCCTCAAGGCATGGAGTGCAACTTGCATGGGAAACCTGACCTCCGATCAGCATTTGCCAGCAATACACTTCCTGCACATGTGCATGAAAGAATGTTTGTTTCATTGATCTGACATTTCTCCTCTGTATTACGACAATCTGACTGCATCCTTCCAACTTGGGAGCCAATGGAGTGCACTCACTGGTGGAAGGAGGATCAAAAGCTTTGCATTTCTGGGATCAATTTCAAAACAGTTCACCTAGATTGAAGGCATCCTTCAATTCAGTGAGTGCCTGAGTTGAAGTCAAAGACTGGAAAGAACATTCATGATCTGATCTGTGCATTACAGACAGGAGGTATTGCTACCAAATGGAAGTGGCAAATTGCAGTAAGATCACTGGCAGCATCACATAGCCTTCACCAAGTTGCTTTGATAGCTGCTGGTTGTATCTGTCCTCCATGATGAAGCAGGTGAGACACACTCATTCCAGAGACGAGAGAAATTGCCATAATTACAGTGTAGGCTGAGGCAATACTTGCTTTTGCTAGCATTTTGGTCAGCAATGGTAATAGCAAGGACACTATAGGTGCTGCTGGTGCCATTCCATTTCTTTGTGGCCTCTTTCAGTAAGCCTATGTTCTCTATCATTGACACATAACTCAGTACTAAAGCTCTGCTCTTGAAACATTACTGGTGCAGATCTGTGCATTATGGTTTCCTTGCAAGTTTATCTTCTAGCTTTGGCATTGTAAAGAGTTTACAGCCACTATTACACTGAGCCTGTGTAGACTGAACCCCTGCACTGTTCTTGACTTACTGCTCTAAAGGTTTGATGTGGAAATTTACAATCCAGCAGTGGCAAGCTACCAGAAGCAGGAAATGGTACCTTTTCTCATCCTAGCAAGAGATCTGGGTGCTTGAACCTTGTCCTGGTTTCCAAGAATGAAAGGAAATAGAAGCCATAGTTGCAATACAAGTTTTGTCAATGCTGGGTGTGTAGGATTGGTCAACTTTGATAGGTATATGAAGGTCTGTGTGTGGTCAAACGCGTCAGTGAGACACATTTTGGGGACAATAAGGCAGAGAGAGGAAGGGGCTGGGCCAAATAGGCGAAGTGTACATCTACATGTGTTTTGGTTGCTCATGCTTCTGAAGCAATGAACAACTCTGTAAAGTAGAGAGAGAAAACATAGGAAGTTTTTGTTTCATCTAGGAAGAGTGTTTTTCAACTGACAGAGCAGCAGCTGCTGCCAATGTGTTAGCCAAACTGGCTACTGGAAACATTTTGCAGAAAGAGGGAGCAAAAGCTGTGGTTGGAAAGAGGGATCTCTCTGCCTGATCAAGCATGGACTACCGAAAGCTAGGGAAACAGCTGTGGAAGCAGTGGCCAACTGGGCTCTGAATGGTCTGGAAAAAAGTTAAGATTGTACAACAGTGGGGGCATAGATTGTTTGTTGAAATGGTGGGAAGGTAGCACATTACAGTGAGAAGGAGATGCAGTATATGTGAATGTCCTCAAGGGCTCCTTGGAATCACCTCTATGAAGCCAAAAAGGAGATACAGCTGGGAAAGAGCAAACAGCGTTATCAAGGCCTGTGCTAGTTCATGGAGTCATGGCAGCATGTCTGGAAAAAAGTTTTGGTACAATCAACCCACCCTTGCATACCTTGCAGACAATGGTTACGTCTGAGCTCACAACATCTTTTGTACCTCCTCTCCTACCTTGGAGCAGCCCTCTGTATTCAAGCTGATGCAGTACCTGGATCCTATCCTTAAGAGAGCTTCACTATCTATGTGGTGGAGGGAAGAGATCAAATTCTACACTGTTATGTATTGATGCTTGAAGCACGAAACTGATGTGAGCTTCTTCTCCAGGAGAATCTGGGATCCACCTTTCTCCATACTAATAGGAAGGCAATGCAATTGGCATCCTCTGATGATAAAGAGGAACTGTTGCTCTTGGTGTCTGGTTAAAGTTTGGAGAAGGCCTGCTCATCAAACCCTTCATCCCACAGGTTATGGTGATGAAGGCAGACAAAACGTGAGGGATCAGTCCAGGTAATGTGTGCAGTGGAAGCAGCCTGCTGCAGGAGGTATATTGGCTCTTGTTGATGCACTTTTCTTCTAATCCAGGTGCTCAAGAGTTCACTGCTGTGGTACTGATAGTTGTGGCCTCCCAGGGAGCCTTTGAAGCAAGCAACTAATTGCAAATGCATGTGCAATCCCACCTGGGATCCTGTATCCAAGGGTTTCATACCATCTTTTCAGTTGGTTGAAAGGATCTTGGAGGCTAAGATTAGATTGTTAAAGAGTTCAGTAAATGGCAATTTCTGTTAAATCTGTGACAAATCTTGGAGGTGCTCTTTGGGCAGATGGCAAGTTCAGAAACAGTGAGCATAACAATGGATTTTCTTGAGGAGTCTGCAGCTATTCCAGAACTTCTGAGGTTGTAACAACTTCAATGTCGGCAATACATTAAGTGAAGAACTCTGTTATGTGGGTAGGCTACTGCAGCTAGGTATTGACAGCTGCCAGTGGCAAACATGGGTGCCAAAAAGAAGAGACACCATTTGAATTGACCATAACTTACTGCTTCTGCAGCTCCTTGCAAGGGAGATTGAGGTTAGTGAACCAAATGGGAACACTGCAAAGTCCAATTCTGTGTTGTTGAGTGCAATGTTTTTTAAACCCTCATAATCAGCTACTTTCAGCACATCACTAATCCAGCTCGCCAGATGCATGACCAACACAGCATTGCAGGCGGGCAGAATTGCATCAGTAGTTCAGGTTATTAAGAGTGACACTTGTACCTCAGTCTGTCTCTCAAAGGTATGTCTTCATGCACCAGCCCACAACCATTAAATGTGTGCAACTCGTTAATAATGTCAAGCCTAAGTACTTCAGCTCTTACACAATCCCAAGATTGTGACGATTGGTTCCTGACCATTTCAATAAGAGTGGAGGATGCTTGGATTCTCCTATGGCTCTTGATAGTTTTGAAAAACAGAATTCTTATTGCTGATGAAGCTGGTGATGGTGCACTTGTGAGGCTATCAGGCTTAACTATCCCTGCTTCCAAGGTGGTGAGGGCATCTAGGTCCATGGTAACGAAGCAAGCTCATCAAAAAACTGGAGTCACATGATCTGTGGATATACAACAGGAAGGAGGATGAGGACCTGTGGAAATCTTTGCAACAGATTGTAAGGAAGGAGCTAGAGGGAATTAAGTTGGAAATATCTGTAGCACAGTTATGGCTGCACTTGGCAATCTGGTATCAAGCTTACTGCAATGTTGGTGTGAGATTATTGTCCTGGAGTCATCCGGCTAACCAATCTCTTCCAGTGTCAAGCAAGCCCAAAAGAAAAATGGGAGCAGTCACTAATACCGATACCGATAATGCTAAACAATTTGGGTTCCAGATTGAGCTGCTAAAGGACACGGAAGTGGAGCACTGGTGCTTTGGTTGTGTGCTGAAGGGGAAGCAGGGAAGACTCAAGGCTTTTCAATCGTTGATGTACAAGCTGTTACATTTAACTGGCTCTTGGAGAACATGCCACCTGAGTACGGTAAATCTAATCTACAGGACCTGTTTAACATCACACCAGCTCAGGCAGAAGTGGTGGACAATGAACAGGAGGATTTTGACAACGAGAGGCAAGAACCAGCAGAAACAGACCACAATACAATATTTCAACAATCATGCAACAACCACCAAGCAGTTTGAAGTTGCAGACAATCATCAATAGTTGGAATGCCTCAAAACCTGCACCTTCAAGCAATACGTATGATGCCTGGTATTTCATCTAAGCATGGAGGTCACTTGTGAAGACCTCTGTTATGGCAGGTCAACACACTCAGCAACTTGAGGGAAAATAAAAGCTGAGCCTGTTTTTGACTTGTTGCCAGCAAGCTCACAGAGGCGCCTTTTGTTAAACGATCTGGCATGGCCAAACAAGCTACAGTAAGAATAATGAGACATCTTCTGCAACCTGATGTTCAAAAAAGTCTGTGAAAGGGCCAGAATTCTTGCTTCAATATCTTCTGAAGAAACTGCTTTGGCAATTCCAATAGAGTTACTTTCAAGATTAGGTCAACAACTTCTCTTTTCCAGAGAAGACATGCTCAACAGCCAGTAATCAGCCTGTTGGTGAACAAACACAACAACAATTTCCCCTGAGCACCTAAGTGGTCTTGCAAAATACCAAAGACAACCTACACAACCTCAAAAGATGTGATGAATTCCTCACACAACCCTTTAGATACAGGGCCTGTTTCAGAGGAAGGGATCTCCTTATGGCTTGATTGGTACCTGCATGCCATGGTGTGATTCAAACATGCATTTGCATTTGCTGACTCTCCATCTGGCATTATTCCACTTTTGGTGTCAGTCACACATTGTCAAGAATGGCAAAGCAACAGACTACACATGTGGACAATGAAGTGAACAAGAAGTGTAAAGAGGCAAGACCAGGCAAATGCCATGATGCAAAGCCCATCTAACATGTACATCTCCAATATAACCTTGTCTCATCTCAACAAAACATCAGTGAAGCCACCATTCTCTTTTGTTCATTCATGAGTAATGGCCTGCAACACTAGAGCATCTTCAGGCAGCAAAACAACCATTGCACAACCAACAAACTCCTGACAGTGATAGACTGTACCATTTTCAATCCACCTCAAGATTTGAATCCAGACCATGACTTTAAACTTTGAATTCCAAATCAATGGTTTCCAATGTTTCAACTTTACTGGCCTAGAAGAAAGGTGAACTAGTGTTCAAAAAAAGGCTGCGAAAACTAGTGTTGAAAAACTAGGCTGGAAAAGCTTACATGATTGAATGTCTCTGAATGTCTGAATACTGGGAAAAACAAATGAACAGAGCTGCCACAAAGACCTATGATCAACATAGTTAAAATTTTGTCTATTTTGAAATGTGATACAAGAGTTTGTCAGAAGGTTTATGTCACTAGATGCAAATCCATCACAAAGGTGTACTATCTTCAGTCTTCAATACCAGAGCCATCATCCTCTGCTGCTGCTCCTGCAGTCTTGGGTCTTCTATACCAGAGTCTTCTTCCCTCGCCCACACACCGCTTCTAACTCCCTGTACACACAATTTGTTTGTCTCCTCTATCTGGCATTCTGCAAATTTCACCTCATAACAGTTTGACTCTTTCTTTTTTCCATGGAGCAAAACCCACCTTCCATGAGGGGTGGATATTTCTTCAATTTGTTCAAGCTTTTTGAGTCCTTGAATCTTTGCTTTGTTAAGGTGAGGTTCACCAGTACCAAGTCAAAAATTGCCTGCCACCCTCCCATGAAATACTCACTTGGATAAAACAAATCCCAAACCCCATCCTTGCAATCTACTTCTATCTCTATTCCTGTTCCTATCTCTCTGTATCTCTCTCTCCCCTCAACTCTTTCCCAAACTTTTTCTGCCCTGACAACAACAGTTGGGTCCAGTTCAGCAGCAAATCTGGATTTGGAGCTCACTAGATCCTTGTGTGTGGTAAGTAGGTAGGTAGTGTGGGATCCATTCTTGATTCATTATCACTTGGTAACAACACACTCTTTTATGGTTTGCGGCAGACCAAGAGGTGCATAGGGCTGAAGATGCCAGTCTCACCACCCCGGGTTAGATGCAATGCAGTCTTGAACAACATTTCATGCACATCTACAACACCTTGGGGTGCAATGCCTAGAAAAGACAAAAGAGCAATCACTACATGGTTGCGGTAATAAGCCAGTCTACCCATCTTCAGCCTCTTCCACCAGGGATGAGCAGGGGCCAATGCTAAGTCTCTGTCCTCCAGCACTTCAAATCCGGCTGCCTTGGCAATCTCTCCCACTTCCTTGTAACTCCGTAACCCGGGAAGAGCATCCCCGTGCTCAATGCCATGTATAATTTCCACATGCTCTGGATTGTCAGCCCTAAACTTGGGAGTCGTCACCCACTCGTAGGTCACGTACAGATGCCCCGGTTTCAGCACCCGGAATACCTCGGCGTACACGTCCTGCAGCACAGGCGCATGGCAAGTGGCTTCGATGGAGTAAGCGCCATCGAAGCTATTGTCTTCGAAGGGCATGTGCATGAAGTTGCCGCACACGACTTCGCAGAGATGATCTAGTCCCGCCTTCTTGTTATGGCTTCGCGCGCGAGCCACCTGATAATCATTGATGGTGATTCCAGTGACATGCGACTGCGAGTGCGCAGCAATTGCACGCATGGGTCCACCCACCCCACACCCGACGTCCACCACCCGCTGTTCCGGTTTCAGCTGCAAAAGGTCCGCCACCATCTCCTCGTGCAACCGCGTCTCATCCCGGTGCGACTTCCCGGGCACGGCCGGCGAGAAATGGAAGCTCTGTCCCCAACCCCATTCGTAAATATCAGTCACCAAGTTGTAGAAAGTATCCACCAGCTTAGGCACATTCCCAGGAGTCTCGATCTGTTTCGGCTTCTCGAAGAACGCCGCGTACGTGCGATAGTGCGACTTCACTTGCTCCCGCGTCAGACTCCCACCACCAAGCTCCACTGCACGCTTCCCTCTCTGTTCCGCCGCTCCCGCAATGCACAGAGCGTAGTAAGCCCCGACAGCTATCAAGCCTGCAAGACCCACCATGGCCCATCCAACCACACTCCCGCCTTCCATTCCTTCCCCCCCCAGTCCTGCCTACCCCACTCTCCTCAACCGTCCACCCTTCTTTTTCCTCCTGCTCCTTCCCTCCGTGCAGAGCTCTACTAACGCAGTCCCACACGCATGATTCTGCTCCGCCACCAACTACGCGGACACAATAGCCTGTCGCCAGGCATTCACGCTCCAAAGTTCTCGAACGCCACCACGAAGAGAGAGACAGCAGCAGCATCGACGACGCCAGCAAGAGAGCGGCGCGCGTGCAAGGAGGCAGAAGAATGGCAGGGCGGCAGTCCTACGACCAACCCTATTATGTATGTTCAAACTAGGCTAGGCCCTGAAGGACGCTAAGTGCTCGGCGCAGCGCCCATGACGCCATTGTCCCCCATGTACCATCCGCATATCCATGGATGCATTTACCATGTAGCCATGTTATGCATTACCATGGATGAAGCAGCCATAGGTCCATGGTGCATTACCATATAGCTATATCATGCATTATCATGGATGCATTTTCCATGGATGTAGTAGCCATGTAGCCATGGATGCATTAGCCTTGTAGCCATGGATGCATTAGCTTTGTAGCCATGGATACATCTGTTATGTAGTCATGGATGCATTAGCATGTAGCCATGTCCAACTAGTATTTTGTGTGGGTATAATTTTTAGTGTAATATACCTTGATGTTATTTCAATGACAAGTTGTAGATGCGTCATTCACTTCAAGGCAACCCGGCATGGGTTTCCATGCACATGTAGCACAAGTTCCAAAGTAAACCAACACATAAACATGGCATGTTTCGGTGACAACACAACATTTGTTTCGGCCGGTTGGAAATTGCACGCCATGAAACATGAACCTCGAAACCCACCACCCATAGGCAGCCCAACACACGTTTCAATGTTCAGGTAGCCCAAGCCCCTAAAACATATCCGCACCAAAACATGTAATGTTTCGAGAGCTATGTTTCAACCCCATGTGCCCATCTTCCATGTTCCCCCTTGCAATCCCCATCCATGAAGTTTTAGACCTTTTTCAATTTCGCATTCTCACCATGTATTTTTTTGCCAAACTCTAACATCTTCATCAGAGTTTCCCCACCAAATATTTACTTAAGGTTTTGATAACAAAAAGAGCTCATGGCGATAGAAACATGCTTACCGAAAACTAAAACTAGTTCTAAAAACCTATGAAACATTATAGAAACATAAAAATTGACCCAAAACACTGATGAAGCATATGGTAGATTCAATATTGCTCTAAAAGACATTACATGATGATTAGTAGGTTTTTTTTCTACTTTATTCTAATGAACAATCAATAATACAGACACTTAATATTAATGTTCTTCAACCACATTGTTTATTAATAAGCCCTTATTTGCTACCAACATTACAAAGGTATATTTTACAATTGATGGAATCCAATGTGTTGTGGAATATGTGTTTGGGAAATACCCTTGGAAACATGATAGAAACATGTTCATTGAAACTAAATTTAGTTTCAAGAACCTACGAAACATGATGGAAACATAAAAATTGACCCAAGACAATTATCAAGTATATGGTAAATTTAATGTTGTTCTAAAAGACATTACATCATGACCAACTTGTTTCTTCTCCTATTTTATTTTAATCAACCATCGATAACAAACCCTTGTTCGCTACCAACATTGCAAAGGTATATTTTACAATTGATGGAATTTAGTATGTTGTGGACTACGTGTTTGAGAAATACCCTCATAAACATGCTGAAACTAAAACTAGTTTTAAGAACCTACAAAACATGATAGAAACATAAAAATTGACCCAAAATAATGATCAAGTATATGGTCAATTTAATGTTGCTCTAAAAGACATTACATCATGACTAGCTTGTTTTTTTCATGTTTTATTCTATGAATGGTCGATACTACAAACATTGAATATTAATGGTGTTCTTCAACCACCACATTTTGGAACAAAGTATTGTTTTGTTCCAAATATTGTAAAGGTATTTGTTACAATTGATGGAATTTACTATGTTGTGGACCATGGGTTTTGAAAATCTTTTACGAAACATGATAGAAACAAGCTTACCAAAACTAAAGCTAATACTAAGAAACTATGAAACATGATTTAGAAACATAAAAACTCACCCAAGATAGTAATCAAGAATATGACAAATGTCATGTTGCTTGTTTCTTATTTTGTTTTCTTCTAATTCGTAGACTGAATATTAACAATGTTCTTCTAAGCAAAATGTAGAAGTAATTTAGGGTTCCTTGAAACAAGCAAGTCCTCATTGCGAATATTTGCAAAATTGTTTCTTACAATTGATGCATTATAGTATGTTCTGAAACATGTTTCAATGCCTACTATGGAAAATGATATAAACATGTTTTTCAAAATTAATGATATGCTAAGAAAATCCAAAACATAGTAAATACATGATAAGAATTGAAAACACATGTTGTACTATTATTCTAAAAGGTTTTACTTAATTAGTAGCTTGTTCCTTATTTTGTTGATTAACTCTCATCAATGCATAATTCATACATTGATCTTGAGGGTGGCATTTTTCTTTTCTAATCAAGGAATGAGGCAATCCAAAGGAAATTTAAGATTAGGTGCTCTTCTTCAAATATTGATCATGTTTCCCCTTTGTGACTAAAAACATTCAACAACCAACATCAATAGAAACATGGTTTAGAAACATTAACCAACAGAATAGAAACATTATTTGAAAACTTAACATGAACTTGAAATAACAAGTTCTCATGTGGAGGATGAAAGGAATAGGAATCTATAAAAAAACATGATATTTTGAAACATGGGCTTCTCAATTCTTAAAAACATTATGAAGTTAGAAAATGGGACCTTGTAAAGCTCATAGTGGTGGAAACCTATATATGCCAAACAAGAGAAACAAGATGTTGAATACTTGACATTATTTCCTATAATTGAAGGTACTCACTTAATATCATAGGGTACTTGACATTATAGGGTACTTTCATGTTATTTCAACAACCCCAAGTCAACATAATGCAGTCTACATAAAATTTCATATCTCATGGCTTCAAGAAAGGTAAAAAGAGTTATCCTAATACACTATTCGAGGGGAAACCTAAAGAGATCATGTTAGAAACATAGACTTTAAAATATAGATTTAAAAACATGGATTTAGAAAAATACACTTAGAAACATAGAGTTAGAAATTTTTCAAAATAACATTATCATCCATAAAAGACAAATATGCACCTGCAAAATGTGAAGGATTGGAATTAATTTTTTTTGAAACTTGCCAGTTGATTTGTATCTTATAGTAATGAGTAAGTAACTTCTTGTAGAAACATAAGTCCTCATTTGTAAAAGTATTTGAAACATGGATTAAAACATGTTGAGTCACGGAGCATTTAAAGTTTAGGTTAGAAAGTTCATGTTGAATTTCCTTTTAGATTTAATGTTTTGAGCTACATCACTATAGTCGAGGAAATTGTGCATGTGTTTTAAGCACATCCCATGGCCATCATTCAATCACTATAACTTCATTGTTTATATTGAATGCATAAGCCCACTTTGTAATTTTGCGAATATTGTTTGTTGCTTTGCAAGTACTTGCTTCAAATCAACCAATAAATGTTGCATGAACATACTATTCTTAGTAATGTCCAAAACTAGTTTGAAAATCAAATCACAAATATCTTTTTCAAGGTTTTTGGTCCTTTGGGGAGCTGGACTTGTTCCAGGTGTCTATTGTGAAGAAGGTGTGAGAATTGTGCAAGGATTAAGCATGCTACCGTTCAATGTTCCACTCAATAGGCCGCATTAATGTGCAATTGTTCTTTTTGCTAAATCGGGGCGAAAGAACATTAATACTTTAATTTTATGTTTAAATATGTTTCCCCTTTGTGACTAGAGACATTCACAGTAGGCCCACTCAGATTCCAAATTGTAAACCTTGCAATTCATGTGGGGTGGATGCATAATCAAGTGCCTCACTTTTGTGACAAAATGATGATTTTTTCTAAGTACACTTTATTCAAATGTTTTTATTGATTGTATTGTCCTTACATATATTAATAATGACTTTGATATAGACTATTAACTTCATTATAAACATATCTATCTCTTTTTTATATAAAAACATATCATCCATTAGTAGTTATGGAATTTTGAAGTACACAAATTTGGAGTGGTCGTCTAACGAAACATTATAAATTGTATTAATTTGTATTAATTTCCATTACAAGTTATTGTTAGTGATTTGCATATGTTATATCATGACATTATAAAGTCATATTAAAATCATATTCATTCACAACTTTAGCCAATTGATAGTTTTGGACTTTTCAATGGTTAAAATTTTCCTAAGTCCATATAAAATGAAAATAATCTATGTTTTTCATTTTTATTTCTTTCAAGATCATTCTTTTCACAAGATTTACATGGGGCAATTTTAATAGGGACTTTTTTATTTTTTTGTATGAAGTTCCAAAATCTAGAGTCTAATAAAATGACATCATCATGAGGCTAAAGTATAGGGTTTGGAGTCTAGGTTTAAGGTTTGTATGAGGTTAGAACATAGGGTTTGAAGTCTAGGTTTAGGGTTTGTAAGGCGGGAAGGTGAGTTTCGTTTTGTTGTTTTTATTTAGTTTGGTTGTGAAGGTCATCATAGCTATGGTTTTCTTGTGAAGGTTATGTTTATCAAGCTTGTGGAGGTCATGGGTAATAGCAAAGACATGGATAGGTGTTTAGGCATCATACATGGTGGTGTTGTAAAGAAGGCAAGAACTGAAAAACAACAATGACATTGTTGAGCTCAAAGAAGAGAGGTTCATAGAATAGCTCAATGGGAAAATGGTCAAGAGATTGTGGACCTTTTTGTGCCAAATTGTGAGGTTAGAAGGGCCACACAAGTTATATAGCAAACAATCAACAAAACCTTGAATACATTTCCCAATGATCTCATAAAGGAAATTGTTTTGTAGAAGGTTTTGTCTAACCCCGTCATGACAAATGTCATTCCAAACCCTTGTACAATTTCGAAAGAGACATTTCTGGAGAAAGACCTTATATTTGGGTTAGTGTGATCATTGTTGGAAATGAAGAGACCAAACACTTCAATGAAATTGGTGACAAAACATGCCATCTTGACCACCCTTGTTAGTGGTAGTTCCACTTCTTTGGTTCGGCATAAAGTTTGATTGTTGAAGGTTCATCTTCGAAATGTTGCCATGATTATTCATCACAAGAAGTCCATGCAATCATCTAGAGTGTTATACTAGGCACTATTAATATAGAAGAAGAGGGCAGACATCTTGGTTCCTTTTACAACGGTGATTGTTTTATCATGGTGGGCTATAAAAACTCAGATGAGTTTGAACCGGAAGGGTGTGGTGAAGGAAAAAGTAGCACCCTATGTGTATGAAGAAAAACCAATTCAATATTTCATGAAAACATAGGTATTCTTCATCATCCTTACTTTTTTTTTTTTTTAAATTGTATCATTTGCTTCTTCATTCTAATTTGTTTCTTTGTGTCCTTAGGAAGGGATGGATGTTGTTTCAACTTTGTGCACTTCAAATTTGAAATCAATAGTCCATATCAACTCCTTGGGTAAAAACTTCAAAATGTGGATATTGCACTGCACATTGAACCCCTTGCAAATGTTGTGTATTCAAATCCAAATACAACCTAGATGACATATCCCATGTTTTTCCAATTGGAAATTAATCAGTTCATCAAAAGTGCAATTCAAAACTATAAAGCAACAAAGTGGCAAATGAAACACATGTTAGTCATTACATTCCTATGGTTGCTCACCCCCTATCAAATTAGCCATAAAAGTTATCATAAATGTTCATCAAATGTATCTAGGGACATGCATTCGATATATTAAGGTTTTTCTAGGTTTTGGGAAAGATAAATTTTGGTCGTCATGATGCATTTTCACCTTTCCAACACCTTGACGTCTCAACATGAAAATATTCATAATCTAACCATGTGTTGGGTATCAAGAAAAAAAACATTCACAAATAGAACATTGAAACATATTAAATTTTCCAAAACACAAGAAATTCAAAGAAACATAATAAATTCACATAAACATAATAAATACATTAAACATATGAAATTCATAAACACAAACAAAATTCATGCGCACATGTTGAAACATAATAAAATCATAAGCATTCCCAAAAATACAAAAACAAATTGAAACATTGAAACTCTGAGATTGCCTAAAAACGAAAACAACTTTATAATATTATGAAACAATGCGAAATATCACACGAGACCATAAAAATAATGTATGGTTAACAATCAAGCTATCTAAAATAAATGAAAATATAAACTTATCATTAACATAAGAAACATAATTAAAATGTAATCCCTAAAACTTATCACATTCAAATATAGTCCCCAAAACATAGTTTCAATATTTCTATAGAAACCTTGGTGAAATATGTCACCAACATTGTTTGATCATGTATCACACACAATATTTGAGGCCAAAACTCATAATCCATCCTTTATTGTCATAGATAAACATTCAATAGATTCAAAACAATATAATGGCAATCAATTAATGTCAGTGATACATCCTCACATTGAAAACTCTCAAATTTAAAAATGAATCCCCTTCAGTCAAGACAATTAAATTTTTTTAATAACCTAAAATAAATAAAAAATATAATATCACATTCCATTTTATTCTGTACTATGGGTTTTGAAACCAAATAATGATATTTCAAGTTTTTTTAATCGGTTTTACATGTTATCTCTTTAATGGGGCATTTGTTGGTTTAGAGTCAGCTTTCTATCCTTGTTTCTTGGGGCCACTACTTGGGATTCCTATTGTATAATTTTCCTTTTGATGTTTTTTACACATGGGCATTTTTGTACATTATTTTTAGTCTTTTCGTCTACAATTGGATTTTTCAACATCTCTTGATTAATGTTACCCACCACCATATCTTCTAGAATAAAGTTAATTTTCCTTGATGTTGTTTTCTAAACAATAATAATGTTGTCATTAGAATTGAATTTTCGTCCAAGGCAATAAAAAAGCATCCAACCTAGGCTTTGGTGGATAAGCTCATGATGCAACATTTTTAACATTTTCACTTGAATGTGCTTCACCTTAGGTGCTTGTCAACCAATCTATAAGAAAGAAAATGAAAAAAACACTATTAAAAAACAACGCAAGAACGTAAAACATAGAAGAAGTACAACCAATGAAAATGTGACACGTGTTAAAAGTATAATACATGAAACATAAAAACTTGCAAAAAGATGATGTAACTTTGGATGAATGTCTTTTGAATGGATAGAAATAATGAAACATAGACATAAAAACATAGAGCCATAGAAACATAAGACCATTTGAACCCCTAGAAACAAAAAATAGATTGTAAAATGAACAAAAAACCTAGAACTAAAACATGCCTTTTAATTGGAACATGGGCTTGATTGATACTGAAACATGGCCTTAATATAGAAACATGCCCACGACTTGAAACATGGCCTTGACACAAAAACATAAGCTTTATACAGGAACATGACAAAAACATAAACTTGAAACGTGTAGTCTACTAAAACACTATAAACATGAAGGAAAACTACAAGCCCCATTGAGGCATAAAATCCAAAGAGACACATTTATGCTATGGTCCCAAAGGTTGAACCATGGGGAAGTAGAATACAATGTCATAACAAATTTGAAATAACTATGAAAATATGCTGGCAACAAGTTTCGGGATTCATTTCCACACTAGGACAATGTTCCCTATCGCCATGCTTGTCCATGTACTAATAAAAATAGTTTTCAACTAAGTATCCACATTCCCATGCTCCATTCTGTTTGGGCAATGGGACATGTACAATTGACCTGATGCCAATAACCACCCATTCGTTAGAATTGTGCAATATGTTTTTTGTGTAAGACCATTTGAACATTGCACATTTCACAAATTGATTTGCATTCTAAGTACTGTGATATCTAGGAATAGAATCAAAGTGCAATGTGTAGTGGAGTTCTAATATGAAAAAAGAATAGTGGTTCCACTCATTATATGGAAACTCCAAAGTGTTTCAAACCCATTTGTACTAAACAAGTTTCTAACACCCCACTGGGCAATCTTTTCTTGTGCATTGCCTTCGTTTATGTGCATAAGATCCAATATTGGCATAATCCAGTTGTGTACAATATAGTAATGTTTTCGAGTAGCATTATTTCCAACTATAACATAAACTATAAATAAAAGTCTAACATTGTGCCTCATAGTTCCCCTTGTTGATATAATAGTGCTTTGAAATCGTCATCTTTTGGCCAAAAATGAATCTCCTTGTTTATATCACCCCCCCAAAAAACACAGAGTTGCAAAGATCATCCTTAGTAGATGTTTTAACCTTGCAAATAGGTGTATATTAATTAATATTAAG
Source organism: Sphagnum tenellum (assembly GCA_963921925.1). Classification (NCBI taxonomy): domain Eukaryota; kingdom Viridiplantae; phylum Streptophyta; class Sphagnopsida; order Sphagnales; family Sphagnaceae; genus Sphagnum; species Sphagnum tenellum. The sequence goes on from OY998151.1 coordinate 15,682,688, forward strand.
ATCCTCAATGTTTATCTACTTTTAGGTTTCAATAGTTCCATATTCCATATATCCATGTATCTAAAATAATGAAGATTTATGTTTTTGTCTATCTTTGTCTTTAAGTTTCTATGTATCTTCAATGTAATGGTTCAATGTATAAGTTTCAATGTTCCTCTAGATCTAAGTTTCTAGTGACATTATGTTTCATTGAATGTATGTTTCAAGTACAGAAATGATCATACTTTGTAGTCTTGTAAAGTTCAAGTGACCTAAAAAATAGAAAAATCTTATCAGGAAATGTACGAAAAAGGGGATATGTTTTTGGAAAAATACATAGTTGAGTTAGGAACCTATCATTTGGCTTTTGTGAATTGAATAAGCCAGGCTAGTCATTTTTAGGTGCAACCTCCAGCATAGAATAAGGTTCTTTTGAAGGTGTTAGTGAAATTTCATAATCAAAACTGTCAGAACTCTCTACAACCATATTCCTTTTCTTCATGAGTTTTCTTTTTGCAATTTTAACATTGACTTTCATTCTTCTAGTTTGTGCCTCCGATTCTTTTCACTTTGGCATTCGAACTTTGTTTTTCACAAGATTTATATCCTTTGACATGTTCTTAATAACTTGATGATGTGCTTCAAAAATTGGGGTACCTTCTTTGGGTCCTTGTTGAAAAATGTGAAACATAGCCTCAGCTGGTGTTATTGCATTCACTATTGGATCAATGGTCGCATTCTCATCAATAGATGCATGTGACCACAATATATTCCCATGTATTATTTCCTTTGGAAACAAAATGCCAACTTGATCAAGCTCTAATGGTTCTGATGGCCTGTGATTTTGTTTGATTCCTAAACATAATTGCCATGATATTTTCTTGAAACATAAACGAGATCTTGTATCATTGTAACTTGATGAACTGGCGGATAAAAGGTATTAAATGTTCGATTGGCTTTGACGTCCACTTCCTAAACTAGGGCAAAATCAATATTAATATTCAAAACATGGAAATCATTTGATGCACTAGTAGTTACACCCTTAACCCAATCTTTGACATTGTGAGGATACTTCTTCAAAACATGATCAATTTCATCTATGCTCGAAACATGAATCAAAGTTGTTTTCAGGTCCAACTCAATACCAATAAGAATTGCCTTGCCATACTATTTGAGTTTGTGTTTATTGGTGTTGAGATTTTGCAAAGCTTTCATGGTTTCATTCATATTTGTAACTTGGTCCTCTAAAACATGGACAACATCCATTTCTTGGAGAACCAAAATGTGAACATTTGGAACTTGGATATCCAAAACTTGAACCTTTGAAACTTGAATTTTTGAAACATGAACCTTTGAATTTGGACCTCTAAGTTTCAATGTTCAAGACTTGAGATTCTGAAGCTTGAACTTCTGAAATGTTGACCTTTGAAATTTCTTTTTATAAAAAAAATGATGGTTTATCGTTGGTAAAACATTATTAGGGATCACTGAGGTGTGACTTCTGAAACATGATGCTTTAACGGTGAGATGTGCTTTGAGGTATTTACATCTACCATATTCGTATTTGTTTCACACCTTTGAGTTACGTTCTATTTCAAATGTTTGTGTGATGTGAGCTTCTTGTTTTTCGACCTATTCCTTGTCCAAGCTCTTTGATTGATGTCTTGCACAAACTTGGATGCCTTAGCTAGTGGTTGCAAAGTTGGATGGTGATACCAAGGATGACATGGTTGGAACACCCTTAATTGTGAGTTAAGTTCGGAACAAGGAAACACGTTTTTGTTCTACCATCTTGTCTAGGGGAAGTGTAGCTTTGTGGGGGAGACTAGTTGAAGCATCTAAAACTTGAAGCACACCCCGACACATGTTTATCCATCCCATGTTTATGTCCTCGTGACATTGAAGATATCTCCTTATTTCCAAAAATGAAGCTTTCCTTTGTTTCTCATTTGTTTGCTCCCAAATTTCTTAAAATAATGCAATATCCTCACGCACCATATCTTCAACTGCCCTAATTTATACATAAGCAAAAAAATGACATCTCAAAAATAGATTATCCGATGGTGACATGAGCTTTTCATATACAACCTTTATTTCCTCATCCTTAATACCTTCCCAAATTCTTTGTCCCCTAAACACAAGATGACCATCTTGCTTTAATATATTGATGGCTTTCCGCTAGGCTAAATGATATTCCCCTATCTTCATCTTTTTAATGGATTTTTTGTTAGCGCCTTGAAGTGAGTAAGCACAACTAACATCCTTATTGAACAAATGCCAAAAAAAAACCTTTATTAACTGAACTTCCCAAGGACCACTCTTGAAAGGTGTTTTTTTCCATAGAAGGTTACTTGCAATTATTTTAGCCTCCTCAAAAAAATGTGACCATGGGAGTTCAAGCCTTTTTGTTGCAAATAAGCATTTTTCATTACTAACAATATGCCATAAAGGATTCCAATCCCATTTTATAGCCTCAATTTTTCTTACATTGGCCATATAAAATTCCTTGAAGTGTTTAGCAACAAAGCCAAACCTTTGCTATCTTAATAAATCCTTGTGTTTGTTTTTTGCCCCATTGAACTATTGTAGGCATTTTTGATATTCCATGTTTAGCTTGAATTTGACCCAATAGTAAAAAATGTGTTAACATACATATAACCTACATAAGAAACATATGAAAAATGAATGAAAAATAGTGATTAATATGTTACTTAAATCAAGATTCTATGTTACTTAACCAACTCCATTGAAACATGTTATAGGCATGTTTCCATGTATTTGTGGGGTAATAGAAACATGCCAAGAAGTGGCTATTTGTGGGGTGATAAAAGCATGGCCCTGCCATGTTTTAGAATACATGGAGTGGTTGTGTTTCGGGGAATTGAAACATCTCCCATGGCACCTATTGAAAACTTAACAATGGAAAAGAACAAATAAAACCTAGGAAGAACATGAATGTGAAACAAAACGTGAATGAATATATTGGACACAAATCTTTAACCTTAAGTGATGTTGAAACACCAATGATGGAAAATTTCAAACACACATATGTATCCAAAACATATATATATAATGAAGGCTGAACTAAGTGATTGATGTGATTACAAATGCATATGTTAAAAAATCAAATGTGAATGTGAATATATTGTAATTGATTAATATGGTAATAGTAATTGAGTACCACGCATTTAGGAAACAATGTTGAAGCTTGGATCATGAGCAAAGGTACCCAAAACTATTTACAAATTTCTCTTTATTTTGTGCTTTGTAGTCCCAATAAAAAATATGACATTCTAGTAGTTGCCAAATGCTTGGTGTTTTTATGATTTTCCCGACAATCATTAATTTTTATTTTGAAAGTTCCTGAAACATAATATCAACCTCTTGTCAGGCCTCATTCTCATAGAACACCTTGTTAAACTCCAATTTCTTATTCTTGTCCCCATTGTTTCCTTCTGGTTTTTTTGGAGTTGATGTTGGAATATGTAACTTGTTTAGATTGGTAATTAGATTCTTGATGGCAAGGTTCTATTCAAAACGTCCATCTATTTTGACTCTTCACTCTTCAGATCATGATTTGAATGTAGAAACCTTGGTAGGTTAATGCATTTGGAGTTGAAACATATTATACCACAAAAACATGCCAATTAAAATTTACTAAAAGACGGTGATGAGCACCACTAAAACATGGCTATCAAAAATCATTAGCTTTTACTTTAAATTTGTTGCATGTGAAAGTTAAAACATGATTGTGTCCATGAAAAAAGGATGAAATTTCCGTAAACGTGCTTTGAAACATGATAGTTGTTAAGGAATTTTATAATTTGCCACTGAAACATAAATTTACCTTTTGGTATTGTAACTTGTTTCTTTGGAATTGATAGAATGTTGAGACATGGATTCTAATTTCGGAACAATGATTGAAACATGATATTTTTGTTGGAAAAGTTTGAAACTTTTGGAATTTTGAAAACAAAAGGAAAATTCAATATATCGGAACATGTTTCACATGAACTAATATAGGCTGCTTTTTAATTGAACATTAGAAATTAGACTAATATTTTGTGAGTGTTTTATGATTGTTAATTAAATATTGTCAAAACTTAAGAAAACATTATAATGTTATAGATTCAAATTGAAAAGTTGCGATCCAATACCATTGTGTTGCAATTCCTCCCAATTGATAGCATTTGGCAAAGAAAGGTGTTCAAGAATCTTCTATGGCTTTAAAACTTGTTTAGCTGCTTGGCCTCCATGTTTTGTGAAGTGTTACTTATGAACAATAATGGATTTTTCTTTAACTTTGTCGCGAATCTCTTTCCTTCTTATAGTTGTGTTCAGACATCTATACTAGCTGTAAAGCTATTGTAATTAAAGGGCTTTTGCTCCTTGGCTTTGACAATGCATTTGCCTTTGCCCTATATTCCAAGATGTTTCCACCTTTCACAAGACACACACCTTCTGTTGCATTTTTTAATGATGGGTACAACTTTAGTTTGAAAATATTCCCTTCAAAATCCATAACTTTGTCACACCCCTTCTTTTGGTGTTCATTGATCTTCATTTTCGAGTTCTTGTAATGATAATAAACAAAAATAAACTCCTTCTTGTCCTCTTGACAATGATTATGACATTCCTTAAGTAATCACAACCACTCCTCACCAATGTAAATCTTCACAAAAATTATTTTGTTTATTTTCACATTTGTACATTCATGTCCGTTAGTTCGCTTTCCATGTTTCCTTTGTTCTATTAAGACTAATTTGACTTCTGTGTTAAAAACAATGGAAGAAAGATTGAAAGAATGGAGTGTTATGCCTAAATTGCCTTATGCTTGAGTTGAAGGAAAAAAGAAAGCTCATAGTTGTAAGAAAACCAATAAATTATACAAAGAAACTAAACCCTAACTTAATCGAGACTTGGTTGCACATGTTTGTTCATTGTGATGATTGACACATGACACATCCCACATGTAATCAATTCCTGCCTAAACTTTAAAATCTATTCCATTACTTTCATTAATTTTCTCGACAGAGTAGTTTGATGAAAGTTAGAAGAAGTGTGGGAAAGTTGAAAAAGATCTAAAGCATCATAGATGGGTCATGGGGCATGGATGGGGATTTCATGGGAGAACATGGAAATGGGCACATGGGGCTGAAGCATAGCTCCCGAAACGTTACATGTTTTGATGGGGATATGTTTCAAGGGCTTGGGCTACCTGCCGAAACTTGACATGTTTCGATGGGTGGTAGGTTTCGAGGTTTAAGTTTTAAGGCCCATATTTTGTGGCGTGCGATTTCTGACCGGCCAAAATGAGCACTGGGCCACCACCAAAACATGACATGTTTCTGTGTCAATTTGTTCTAGGCGTGCTGCCCATGCATGAAAACCCACGTCGGGCCGCCTCGAAGTCGAAGCGAGCAACACATTTATGACTTTTCACTGAAATAATGTTGAGGTACTCAGCCAGGTAAGAATATACAGGCAGAACCAGCTCTTCTGTAATGCACTAGCTGACAAAGGGTAGACAACTTTAATATATATTTTTCCATTACACTTGTATTTCACTTTTTGAGACCTTACCTGTTGGTAAGGGTAAAATTGTGCTCGGTAACATGACCTCCAAATATTTGATTTTTTTCTTCTCACAGGTGCATAATGACCAGTGTTGTGTGGGTATTTGATTTTTTAAATAACCAGTGGATCTGCTTGTTTAAAATATTCGGAATCAAAGAAGTGATTCCAGTTTTTTTAGAAAAAAAAATCAGAATCTGAGGTCCTGGTTCTTCAAAAAAATCAGAATCAAAGAATTGATTCCAGTTTTTTGAAAAAAAAAAATCAGAATCTGAGAACCACTGGTTCTGGTTAAGTCAAAAACATCAAAGAACTGGCAGTTTTTATGAAAGAACCAACAAAGACTTGATGGTTCTAGAAAGGCAGTTTTTTGGGAAATTTTCAAATGAATTGAGAACCAAGATTCTATACCAAAACCGATTTTTTAATTTTTTATACCCCTTCTGGGTAAGTGAGTATATACACAGGATGATAATCAACAGGTATCTATAGCATAAATTCTAATACCCGCACAACACTGGTAAGGACCCACAGGAGGCTGTTCTGTGAATGGGGGACCTCCGCGAGGTGGGAGCCAAACGCTGGAGAACCCAATACTCATAACAGCCAACTTCAAGGCCTGAAAGCAGTTCCACCAATCCTCAGTATGAGGCCCTGCAAAAGAATTGAGAGAAGAAGAGTAAAAAATGCATTTGGCTGACCAATTTTCCACAGGATCCTGAGGTTGGTAAAACGCACAGTAAAGCTTAAAAGGCACAGCAAAGCCTAACGTCTGTTGTTGATTGAGGCTGGTAAAATACACATCAAAGCATAAAAGGTCCAGCAGAGCATTACGCCTGTTGTTGATTGGCTAGATAGGTTGATTGGTCCAAGTGGGTTGCTATTAGTACCTAGTTTGCCACCTGTTCATAATCCCAGTTTTAGTGGTGAAAATTCGCCACTTTGTCTCATAACAAATCTCAAGCAACTTGGTGAAGGGAACTTTTTGGATTTATTTTTTTTAAATGCAACATTTTGAGGAAGAAAGTTATGAAATTGTGAAGTTTTTTTTGGAGTATTTGGGCAGATTTCCAGTTTTTGTCTTTTAATTAACTAGATTCTAGCCATTCACCAACATGTAATAGGATTCCTAGATTTTCTACTTCTCTATTTGTCTTGTAACCAGATTTGAGTAAATCCTCTTGTGGCTGCTCACCACTTTTGGAGCAACATCAGAAAATTGAAAAAAAAAAAAAAAAAACAGGTTTTAAATCCTCTGTTTGGCAGGTGTTAAGCTTTGCTATGCCTTTTACCAACCTTAGCAAAAATGTGCAAAACTATTGTTCTCAGACAAACCAGCATGTTTTGACTATTCTTCATACACATTAATTGTGCTGGGTCACATACTAAGCACTACTGAGGATGCTCTTACTCATTGTAAAGGGCTGGAGTGAACCAACAGCCACCAATGCACCAGTTGAGGATGAGCCCGTTCAACCCGTATTGCGGATGAACATCCTCCCTCCCCGTTGAGATTTTTTTTTTCACCACCTCTCTGCCCTGAAATTCTCTACCTCCCCCCTCCTACCTACCCCCTCCTACCTACCACCTACCAACCCCACCCCCCCCTAACTCCATCGCCAGAGCTCCAGAGACCTCGAGCGGCTATGGAGCGAAAGCTGGAGCTGTGGCTTTGGAGCGACTGGAGCTGGAGCTGGATCGGCTGGAGTTGGAGCGAGACCTACGCGCCCACGAAAAGGTAAGATGCTTACGTTTTTTTTTTGTTTTTTTTGTTTGGAGAAGGCTTGAGAAGTCTTCTTCTTTTTTTGCAGCAGAAGAAAAAGAAGGCCTTCTTCTTCTTTCTCTTTCTTTGCTGCACTGTAGCTCAACTGTAGCGCAGCAAAGAAGAAGGCCTTCTTCTTCTTCTTTTTTCTCTTTCTTTGCTGCACTACAGCTCAACTGCAGCGCAGCAAAGAAGAAGGCCTTCTTTTTCTTCTTTTTTGCAGCAGAAGAAGAAGGCCTTCTTTTGGCAAAGGCAATGTCATGCCCTGATTTGAATTTTGTTCTTAAGGTTTCTAAGGTTGCTATTCAATCATTTGTTTGGGGCAGGTGGGTTGTAAACTTTGATTTGCATTATTGGTTATTCTTCTACTTTCACTTTTGCTTTGTCTTTGCTGCTGTATTACCTTGTCCCTTCTGAATGCGTATGGTTTCTCCTTTGTTGGCTCCTCTCATCACTGTGGTTGTGGCTTGCTCTTGGCATAAGGTTATGCTACATCTGGATGCATATACTACAAATTATTCACCATGCTTTGAAATGTGTTGATTTATTGTTTTCTTGCCATTCTGCAGAAGGATCCAGTAAAGGCCATGAGGATGACCACCTATCAAACTTTACTTGACATCTAGAGGTAAGTTAAGATTCTGGTGGAGAGTTGTGAAGCTTTATTTTGTGGATTGACTCAGAATACTTGGACTCAGAACCCTTTTCTATTGGACTGAATTTTGTATCAAATAGGATATCCATTTTATTGCCAGTAGGCTCTGAGTGCGAACTAGTGGATTCCCAGTTTTAAACATCTAAAGATGCCTGAATGGGTTGCAGAAAACAAAGAGTGAGGGGACTATTCATGGGCGTAGGGCCAAGAGTTGGATGAGCTGGACCTTCTACTGCCACTGTTGTGTCCTTCTATGAGGTGGTCAAATATGTACTCCACAAGACCTGACCATTATCAAGTAACTCATAATTCTTAGAGACAAAATGTGAGTAGCCTCTGAAATTGTGGACTACAACTTGAGCAGCACACTATTGCCATTTGAGCTACGTTTCTGGGTTTTCACTACAGTCCCCTGCTTGATGTTGAGAGGATGGTCAACAAGGGCTTCCATCAATAGAAACAGTTCAGGTAGAGCTCATAGTTTTTGATCTATCACCACTGTTAGCAAGCAACTCTCTCCGTGTCTCTCTCACAAACACACTAAGTGAGTGTGATGCACATGGCATCTCAACTTTTTATCATTGCATGCAGAATTATCAGAGATTGCCCTAGGTAGGTATACATATACACAGGGAGCTTCAAAGTCTAATGTTTGCGCATGCATGATTTGAAGTATTCCTATTGTTTCAATGAAATTTTTGGGCTCTAATGGGAGATGAAAATTTTGGCTGTGAAAATTTCTCTCTATTGTACATTCCCTTGTTATCTGAGGAGTTTTTCAAGGCTTAAAGATGTGCACTTCTCCTTCAACAACCATCTCAAAGATGGAGCTTCAATTGACATGCTAAAAAGGGTAGGTCAAGCATTGTATTGTGCTGTTCTGGCAAGGAACATAAGCAAATTGAATGGTCACTTTATTTTGCCCTCCATGGCGTATCCCAGATGTCCACACCAAGTCTTTGTTTGAGAAAGGGGACTTGGTGGGGTTTTGGACATGAATGGAATGGGACTTTGGAACCCTTCCCATGATTGAAGGAAGTAGGACAAATTCGTGCATCAAGATAATTTATAATTCTCTAAACATTCATCATTGAACAAAAACCCAAAATGCAATACATACATGGCTCTTTTAAAATCAATGTTGTGACTTGGAATTCCCATCACAACACCCATATCATGATATAAAAAACCTACTATTCCAATGTACATAACGTACAATACTTGCATTATGAACCCATATACTAAAACAAACTTTGGCAATACCCACATTGAGCTATTAAACCTCCCATCATTGAATTTTTTTTCATATGCAATACCCGTATTGTACCTTAAACCCATAATGTCTGAAAACCCCATGTAGCAATACCCACATAATGATAGTTAATGCACATTGTTTGAGAGGTACAAAATGCAATACCTACCTTAAGCCAAAAAACCCACACTGGTTGTGGGTAGTCAATGCATTATTCGCATATGGGTATGAAAAAATAAACTACAAAGAAATATTGAATATGAAATATCCATGTAAAAGTATAAAACCTTTATCTATGCTTGTATATTTAATGAAACTTGATGCCTTTTCTATATCCAACAACTAGGAAATGAAAAGAGTTTGAATTATGAAAATATAAACAAAAAAACAAAAGAAGTAACAAGAGAAAAATGCATACCTTTAAGAATAAAAGATGACAACATTCCACCAAAGTTTATAGTCCCAATTGAAAACGCAACCCTAAAAAATCATAACTCGTACAAAAATGGGTTAGAAAATATTAAACTCTAGCAACTATGGAACATATGGAAACAAAGGAAATTCAAATTATGGTATAGATTTAAACAAGTGAAAAGATAAAAAATTTATACAATTAGCAAAATTTAGAGTATAAACCTTATGTTCTAAAATATATGAACCAAATTCTTATACACTAAATAATAAAGCATAACCTTAAAAATCCAAATGATATTTTGCCATAAGCCTTATTACAACCCTAATTATACAAACCCTAACAAAAAAAAGTCTTAGTGATATATGTCCTAAACCCAAATAACTATACTAACTATACAAATTATATAATGCAAAATACGTTAATCTTTAAAAGCAATCAAATAAATTTCATACAAAACCAAAAAAGAAGATATGTCTTTTACCTTTGTGTGATCTCTCCAACTTTATTTTTTCCACTCTTTTTGAAGAAGATATGGAATGCAATTGTATTACTTCACATATGTGTAAACCCTAAAATTTTCCCCCCAAATTTAGCCTACTTTAGATTAATTACTGTACATTTGTGAAAAAATTATTAATTAATTTATGTGTCTCAACCCTAAACCTAATGGTTAAGTTAGTAGGGTATGTAATTAATAGAGTAGTTAGGTTAGTAGGGTAGGTGGTTAGTATAATAGTTAGGTCAGTAGGATAACTAGTTATTAGGGTAGTTGTGTCAGTAGGGGATAATAAATAAGGTACCAAGGTTGGTGCAATACTTATGAGGGTAGGAAAGTGAACAGGGTAGCTATTCGGAGTGACCCCAAATGCAGGTATTGCATTTAGGGTGTGATCTTCATATAAAGAGCCCTAAACCCCACATGCATACTTTCGGAATGACCCTAAATGCAAGTATTGCATTTAGGGTAAGATCTTCATGTAAAGAAAGCTTAAACCCTACATGCGTCCTTTCGAAGTGACCCAAAGTGCAGGTATTGCATTTAGGGCTGAGTTATTTCAAAGTGACTTTGCATATGCATATTGTGTTTCGGGCTAAGTCTTCACTTAAGGGTATCCAAACCATTTAGATGGGTTTTTTTTAAACATGGGTATTACATTTAGGTTTGATTTTTCATTTCAACTTGAAATACCCAAACTTATACTTACCTTTACCAACTAGAATTTTGGGGTTTCGTTGCAATACTTACACCCGTACTTACTTTTACCAACTAGAATTTTGGGGCATAATTTCAATACTTGCACTTGTACTTACTTTTACCAAACCCTAACAAAAAAAAGTCTTAGTGATATATGCCCTAAACCTAAAAAATTATACAAGATATACACATCATATAATGCAAAATTAAAAATTTGAAAGAACATACGAAAAAAATAAAAAACCAAAATTCAAAGGTTTTAAACTATAAATATTTATTAACTGAAAGAAAATATGTTAATCTTTAGAAATAATCAAATAAATTTCATATAAAACCAAAAGAGAAGATATGTCTTTTATCTTTGTGTGATCTTTCCAACCTAATTTTTCCACTCTTTTTGAAGAAAATATAAAATGCAATTATATTATTTCACATATGTGTAAACCCTAAAATTTTCCCCTCAAATTTAGCCTACTTTAGATTAATTACTATACATTTGTGAAAAACTTATTAATTAATTTGTGTCTCAACCTTAAACCTAATGGTTAAGTTAGTAGGGTATGTAATTAATAGAATAGCTAGGTTAGTACAATAGCTAGGTCAGTAGGATAACTAGTTATTAGGGTAGTTGTGTCAGTACGTTGGTGCAATACTTATGAGGGTAGGAAAGTGAACAGGGTAGCTATGTGTGAGGTCAGGTCCAGGAAAAACGGCCAAGAACAAAAAAGAAAAAGAAAAAAGTACAATGGTCAGCAACAAAAAGAAATCAACTGTGATGAGCTCCATCCGGTGCCGAATGAAAAAACGCAACCCATCCAGTGGACAAAACGGCCAACTGGTATGCATTGGTGGCTGTTAATTCACTCTGGCTATTGTAAAAAAAGAGTATAGTTTTCCTTTCATGAATCTACAGCTGCGATTCATTTGAGAGGACAGAGTAAGGGCCACTTTAGATGAGGGTCCAAGGTCTAGGGTCCAATGAAATAGAGCAATCTTATTGGTTGAGAGCCATAAATTGGACCCACGACCTTTAGATGAGGGTCCAAGACCAAAAGGTAGCAAATCAAGCCTAAAGCTACATGGCACCATTTTGGAGGGAAAATCAATTGGTTCAAACCCAAACAAAGGAGCCAAGAAGGAGAGCTCATGATTTTAAGGAGCAAGATGCAACTAGGGTCCAAAATAGGTTCCAACTAAAGGACTCAATTTGCTTCAAACAAGTCCAAGTTGGTTCTTAGGAATTTGGACCATGGACCCCAAATAAAGTGGGCTAAAGGTTCCCCAATTTTGCAAGAACCTTATACACAGAGTGCCATGATCACAAGACTGACAATTTACTGAGCATCAAGGGCCCTCCGAATACACGGCATAAATTCTGACAGTTCTTCACCGGTGGATTAGGTTGTCTCCATTCTAGTTCCAGTTTGCCATTTGTGTCCAAGTATTGGCGCCACAGTGAACCAGCGCACCATCTGCTGGATGCCAGTTATTACTCAGCTGTTAACGAACCTCAACTGAGTTAGTATTTGGTTTCACCTTCGTAACTACTTCTGTAGCAAAATTGGTCACACATATCATAAAGGTGGACTGGGTTGTAAGTAGGTAAGTTGTAAAAGCCCAACTAAGCTCACCAGCTTGGTTAGCTACCAAACTGGAACCCAATGAAAAACTGTTTCCTATCCACCCACCATCCATCCCTCATGTTGTGCAAATGGCTGTTGGTTCAATCTGACCTACAGTCTACAGTCTCAATTGTTTAGTTCCTATGGCAGCTTGTATATATTTCTCAAGCTTTATTGATGGCTTTGATGGACTTGAATTTGAGCTTTTTGTTTCTCTATTTTCATTGTGTAATGAAACTAACAGATATTCAATTATTTCAAAATGTCAAAATCAAACTTAGAAGTAATTGACAATAAAGTCATCCCCATTTTGGTCCTCTGTTTTCTGTTCTCATGCCCAATTTGAGGCTATCCACAATGCCATAGACTATACTCAATGAACTTACAAAAACTTGATGCAAACTTACACAGATTTGTAATATGTTATTCTAACTAACCGTTATGTGCTAGAATAATCCTTTGGAAGCATCTATGAAACGTGAAGATTGCTGGCTAGACATTAGGTAGACTTTGTAACACCCTACAAAATCACCATAGGTAGGAAACAGGTGCTGCCCGGTTTATCTGACAAATTGTCATGATGTAAGCTCGTGCTTCATGCAGCCCATGCAGCTCAACAAGTTATAGGTCAACAGCCTCCCAACCAAGTACCTTACACATTAAGGGTCTCTTCACCTATGTATGGTGGTTAGTAACTGCATACACGGCTGGAATGTCAATGTGACTTTGTGCAATTTTTGTCTGAGGTGGGTTGTTGAACAGGACTCATGCACTTGCTTGCTGGAGGTCCAAAGGAACAACTTACTCCCCAAGTGTTAGGCTGGAAAAAGAACCATCAATGTGATATGGTCTGGTCACAAGTACTGGAAAAAAGGGTGTTCAATTGTCCAAACTCATAGGAGTGCATAGATTTCTGGTTTACTGCATGGGAACTAAACAAACTCCAAATGCAACCAAACAAGCTTGTAAGCATATATGTCAAATATGTTAGAGTTGCAAGTTGGGATTCAACTATTTAATCTCAACCAGGTGGGGTTTACAAGGATGTTGGGCAAGCATGAATTTCAAAACCTTCAATGTGCAACAAACTCAAGATGTCTTTTGCTTTTTGAAATATTTAGCATGTTTAATCATCATTAGTATTTTGTGATCATGCAAAACTTGATCTAATCAATATCACGTATACATAGATATCCATGGCCTTCGTTGAATTAAATGTTCTCTTGGGTATTGGTATCGAGTAAATCAAATCAAGTCAATAGCCTTGTAACCAAAAAGTGGAAGCTATGCCACTCTAGATCAAGAATGCAACCTTTTACCTTGATTACTTGTACCTTTTGTGTTGTAGGTTCATTAGTTTCCTCTGTTTTGTTATTTGTGATCGAAAGTTAGTTTAGTGTGGATGGGTTTTTTCTTGTGTTTTGGGGAGGGGGGGGAGGGTTTATTCTCATGGTGTGTTTTTCAAGTTTCATTTTTGTATGTTTGGGGTGAGTTGTCTGCATGTTTTATATGTATGACTTTGTTGTTTTCAATAGTGTTAGGCATCAATTTTGTGGCACTTAATATTTAAAAGGAGAATGTTAAATATATGTTTCCTCTTGCCAACAACTCTACTTGCTATTTTGGTTTGATGTATATTGAAATGACCACACATTGACAAGAAACCCTATGAGTGAAGACTTCCTTTTGCAAGCATCTAAAATCTATCAGCTCATGTGGAATGAAAATTCTTGAATATCATATATCATGTACATCCATAAACCCATTGAATTTTTTTTTCCAATTCTCATACATTGCATCAATTCTTCATCAAAGAATGCAAATAAATTCATAGATGGTGTGCACCAAGTAGCAAGGAATTTCTACGTAACTCTCAAAATTCATCCAAAATTTTTCCAACTTGTTTTATTGAACTTGATCACTTTATTATTAGAAAATCATTTTTTTAAAAACCTTGCAGCATGACCAGTAATGCAAATATAATTCCTCAAATGATCCCCTTAGCTTTTCCTCCTTAAAAACTTCATGACGAGGAAGTCAACTAGATTGTGTCTTCTAGCACCAAATATGTTCTACTTCTTTTCAACAATTACAAGCTATCAGCCACTTTCATGCACGAACACCCTCTACTTGCATTTCACATCTTTTTAAATCTTCCCAACAACTCCAAAAGCTTCTTCATTTAACTAATCTTGGATGTGAAAAACATTGTTGCAATATGGCATATTGAACATTATTGGGGATGTTCTGTAAATTTTTTAAATACTCAACACTTGATATGATATCATGGTTCCCACAAGGAAAGACACCTTACTAAACACCAAGGGTTTGGTTAGGACGGACAATTCTTTCATTTGGAGAAAAGACTTTTAGTTCTTGTTAAGCTGCAAAATAAATTGGAATAAAGTTTTTTAGTTTTAGTCTTATTGATCTTTTAGCAAGATAATTCTAATTCCAATTTTGGTTATTTCAAATGAAATTTTTCTTAGTTTTTGGAATCTTGATTCTTGCCTATTTAGTATTGATAGTTCCCAATTGATTTTTATTTAGTTTTGTTACAATTTATAAGATATGATGAAGGTTATATTGAAGTTGATAAAGTGTAATCCAACATTAAGGAAAACATATTATGAATTTTTTTTTTCATATTTCCTTAAAAAGAAAATAAAATAATCCAAACCCCCAACAACTTCCTTTTTATGTTGGAAGCCAAACATGTTACCTGAAGAACAATGTGACTTGCATCTTCATCCATTAGGTTATCAAAGGAAATTGCAGTTTCATTCTTAAAATTTGAACTTATGGATATGACAAAATTTAGTGCATTCGTTAACAACCAATGATCCTATATTGGTTCAAAATGCAAGTAGATATAACAAGGCCAAGGTAATAAACAATAATTTGCGAACTATGCCATGTCAAAGGAGGTGGCATTCTTGTAATCATCCTCACAATATTTTGC
Organism: Sphagnum tenellum; assembly: GCA_963921925.1. Classification (NCBI taxonomy): domain Eukaryota; kingdom Viridiplantae; phylum Streptophyta; class Sphagnopsida; order Sphagnales; family Sphagnaceae; genus Sphagnum; species Sphagnum tenellum. The sequence continues at coordinate 15,698,104 of OY998151.1, forward strand.
ATGCTATGACAAAGTATTATAATTTTCTTGAACTTCAAAGTTTTTTGAAAAGGATATATTGATAAGAAAATCTACAGAGGTAACAAATATAGGTTATATTGTGTTTCATGTAAAAATTTAAACAGGAAATGCAACTAAAAAGGTTCTTTTAATTTGTAAAAATAAAAATATACCTTGTCAACCATTGGGGTATTTCGTTTCCTTGGAGGCAATTTAGAAATTTAAAATGTTTTTTTTCCATTTTTGTCTATTTTTACCTAATTTTTTGGACCAAAATCATACACATTACACCAAAAGGTAGCATCTAGGAGTCCACCTATGACTATAAACATAAGTCATATATGTCATGTTGAAGATGATCATAATATGAAAAAATCATGCAATCATGGTTGTTGAATTTTGTGATATTAAATTGAATATTAATTATGGAAGATGCATCCAATGCTTGAGATTTAATTTTTAAATATACATTATAATTTTTACAATAATTTCTTGTTATCAAATGGCAATGTATTCCAATTTTTTAATATTATTAACCATTATGGGTTATTACATGACAACCTAAAGTTAGGAAATGAACATTTTTTGCCCAAATCATATGATGCCATAAACGAGCTTTTAGGTTAAACAATTTAACATAAAAGCTTAAATTACATTGTTTAATTTCTAGGAAATTTAGGCTAGGCAAGCTAGCCTATGAGCCTAGGTTAGGCGACCTTAGACTAAAAAAGAACTTAAAATAAATTTGCTAAACTACCTAAATGATAAAAACCTAATTAATCTTAAGTTCCTAGGTTGCAAATGTGAGGAGTTGAATCTTTCATCTCCATTTTGAGGGTTCGAATCCTTAACTATTACACCACAACTTTTTATTTGTAACCTCAAGTTGACCTAGGTTGGCTTAAGGTAACTTAGACCACGTTAGGCTAACCTAAGTTGATTTAAACTAATTTAAGCCACCCAGCAAGTTTAACTTAGGTTAAGTTAGGCTTTCTTAAGCTGTTGTAAATTAACTAATAATAACCTAAACCGAATCAAAGCCTAATGTGTGTGTATTTTCATATGGATTCCCAAAAAAAAAAATCAATGGCATGATGTTTGATTAAATTTATTTTTGTGGTTCATTTGTAAAATCAAAATATTTAAAATCATTCACAATTGGTTGATGATCATAAGTTATTCTAAATAATTAATTGTTTATTTTGGGGCTAGTTTTGGAAATATCTAAATTATATATAAAATACTTATTTTCCAAATGATAATTAGAAACATATTGTTATTAACTACATACATTAACTATATTTTTTTTTCACATAAAAATTTCCTAGCTTCTTGATGTGTTTAATGATATTTGGTCGAACATGATTTTGAAATCAATTTGCATGCCTCAATCATGTAGTTGTGAAATTCATGACTTGACTTAGTCATTTAGTCACAAACATGACTAAGGACATGACAATATGACAAAAATCGAATCACAGTTGCAAAAATGTTCAAGTCATGGATATTGCCTTTTGGTATAAATCTCATTGTGCAAATTTGATAGATACATATTTCAAGCCTTTGTTGACATTTTCATCCATTTATAGCATATTCACATGCTTTAGATAATGCACATACAAAAGAAATTTTTTGGAAACTTTTTGTCAAATCTAACACCTCACATTTTATAATTAAATTTAATGTTGCAATCATAGATAATATTTAGGTTAAACCTTTCATCCTTCACAAAAGTAATAATTTTTTTCCTCCAACTCATATTTGTCCAACAATTTAATCAAGTTTTTAGCCAAAGTTTATCCAATAATGTCATATGCACAAAAACAACCAAAACACACAAAATATTTTCAAAAGACATGAACAAATCATGACAAAAATGTAAGTTTATTTCTAGATTCAAACACAAAACATGAAAACCAAGGACATAAACATGAAGTGTGTAAAATTTAGGTTCAAATGGAACTTTATAATGAAAACATGAAAAAATTAGAACATAGCTATGGTGCAAGATCGTACACAAAATTAACGTTGAACATATTAAGGTGACATGAGGAGAACTACCTTCATTTATACATTATTATAGACTTAGCTCAAAAAAAATAATCAAAAGAATCTTAGAATATTTAAAACTAACTTGAGATATGTCAAAAGATTTCAAATTAATTTGAGATATTTCAAGGAGTCTTTTTGGGCAAGTTTTTAATTACATTATGTATGTACAATGGATGAGGACGAAAGCTAGACATTCATGGATGAACTCCATCCATGATGATGTTGGCAATGTCCTCGATGTGATGATGATGCTGATGTTAACAATGATGTTGACAATGTCCGTCATGATAAATAATACTTATGATTTCAAAAGTCCAAGGCTATGTAATATGCTTTGCTTCTCAATTAGTCCCTAGAAATTTGATCATTAATGTAAAGGTATAATGTGCATTTTTTAGAATTTGAAAGTCAAAGTTTGCAATTAGAAAATCACACTATACCTAGGCTAGTAAAACAAATAACATTTTAGTTTTTTTCCATTAACCCATGCATTATTTATTGTGTAATTTGTTTTTTAGGAAGAAAGACAAATCTTGGACACAAATGTGTATTAAAATATTTTAACTAGATAATTTCCACGAATTACAAAAGTAAATGACTTTTCACAATAAAAAGCCCAAAAATCTCCAAAAAATGTTTCTATTACACATCATCTTTTTAAAAATGTTCCTTTATAGTGAAAACAAAATTGAAAATATAATTACTAGATATGTTAAGCCTCTTTTTTGTTGGTTGTTTCTTTTTATTTATTTTCACATGACTATCATTTCCTCCTCAAACTTTTTGGCAAGAATAGAATGGTTTATAGACACTTTTTTTTTCAATGTAATTATTCCATTTGTTGTATATTTTTTATATAATTAAGCCCTTTCTTGCTTGAATTTTTGGATTAGAATTGCATTATTGTAAGAGAAGATACAACAATTGTGACTTGAGGAAATTTAAGATCAAACAATTTTTTGTTATTGTTGAGATGGTAAAATGCCTAACACAATGCAATTGTAATATGTAGATTCCAAATTTTTCATTGTGCATGCAAACTTTCACATGTTTGTTTTCATTTTTTTGTATCATTTTTTAGTTTTTAGTTTAATTATATTTGAAGATTTGAATTATTTAAAAAAATATTTTGGGAAGGTTCATCTTTCATTACCATTTCATTTGTGAAAACATCACATGTATTTTTATTTTCATAAGAAACTTCTATTTGATGAAGAGAAAAAAATTAAACAACTTTATGATCTATTAGAATATTACAAGCATTTACAAGCAAGATAATCTACCAAACTGAATACATTTACAAAGCAAAATATTCACATTCCTTTCCTCTCACCATTGTGCAAGATTACAAAATTAATTTGTTTGTCTTGACTGTATGTATATGTAAAAGTAGTTTAGACTATAAATCTTGCACAAAATAATTTTTAAAAATGTGTAAATATGAAAGAACATAAAATAAAAACCTTGGATTTGCAAAAGGGGAAAAATATTAATTGAAAAAAATACAAAAAAAGAGGGTGAAATGAACCTTACATAGAACATAAAAAAAAGTAATTGGGATTTGTAAAAGAAAAAAAAGATTAAAGAGAAACTGAAAATGAGCTTTCTAAATAACATAAAGAAAATACAATCTAGGATATGAAGGTACGTAGGATGACAACAAAACACAAACAATAGTAAGTGACCAGTTATAATAATAGATGAAATGAACAACAAAAGATAAGGTGCCTTGTAGGTACTTTAAGCTTCACCAAGTAGAAGGCAATGATGATGAGTAATAATAACAATTATTGGTGACAACACCTATTAGTAGCAACAATTGAGGATGATGATGATTAACAACAATAAAAAAGGGCAATGGCAAAACAATAATAGATGATGACAAAGATGAGTAGCATCAACAACAAAGGTTGATGACAAAACAATAGTAATATCAAACGATGATAAATAATAGGAGAAAAAGGTGATGGTGAAGCAAAAATAACAATAAACAACAATGAATAGTAACAATAAATGATGAAAAAGTAGATGTAATAAGATCAAGTGACAATAAGCACTAAAAGTAACATGAGATGACAAAATGGTAGCATAAGGCAACAACAAATAACAATTTTGCGAACACCAAAATTGCACAAACCTCAAACTCATAAGCCACAAGGTGAACAACTTCATAAGCCACATCAAAATTTCAAAATTCACAAACATTCACAAACCACAAAATATGGATTCACAAAGTTGAAAAATAGCGCCCAAGGGAGAATAAAGAAGTTGTGAAGCTTTTTATGTTCTATTGTAAGCATCACACATTTAACATTAAACTTAATCCTAGTTGCCATCCTAAAATCCTACACGTACATTCCCTTGAAAATTAGATTGAAAATCTATGAAGGAATTCATTTGGTTGTCAAGATAAATAAACATGTAGAAAGTGTTGGGTGGAAACTGAATTTCAGATGGGTGAAAACTAGGGGGTCAATTATCATTTTGATTATCACTAATTTAGGTACTTGTTGATTTTCGTAATGAGAATTGGGTTCAAAACTAAGTCACATTTCAAGAACTAACTGGACACTAGTATATATTTGTGTTGTGCAAGTATATCATTTATTCAGACATATTTGTGGGGTATGAATAAAATATATTTTTGTTTTAGCCTATTGTTTCAAAATTAATATACCCTAATCAAATGGATACCCAAGGGTATATAATTAAATTTTGTTTTACCCATTTCATAACCTTGGATATAAATTTTAAAATACCCTTTACCCAAGCCTAAGTATATTGTGAAATCTTGATAAATCTAATTAGGGTAATTTTCATTTAAACCTTAAAATTGCTGTCATTATTTCATTTAAACTTAAACATCACCATCACTATTCACGTAAACCCTAAAAATGCCCCCATGGTCTGACCTAAACCCTAACATTTTAGGGCAATTGAGTTTTGTTTACAAGTAAAAATTAAAGAATTGAAATATTTTAATGCAATTTTATTATTAATTTAACATCACATGTGTGCCTTGTCCCATTTGATGTAAGCCTATGATAGATGTGTAAATAAATTCTAAACTGCGAATCTTTTTTCTCATTTTTAATAGATTAAATAAAATAACTTACCTTAAAAATATATAAAAACCCTAACCGTGGGTATATGATAAAGGTTACCTAGACCCTACCCATCTACCCAAAATTATAAAATATATTTACTCGAACCTTACCCTTGAATAACTAAATTAAAAGCCTCGCATATACCCTTACCCTAGAATATATCAAAAACATTATACCCACACAACACTACCATATACCTAGTGCCCATCTCTTAAAAGGTGTACCTATATAAAGCTTATACAAAGGAACACAAAACACACTGGTATAAACCTAGAAGACAATACACCTGCACAACACTTCAATTTACACACACATGAGGTTGAGGGGTCATGGCTTTGCTTTGTGTATTGTTATGCCAACTATTCACTCAAGCATCCACTAAAGCTTTTCGTTGGTAGGATTTCATCCTCAATATGGTAAGCACTCTTCCACCACTTGTATGTGTGGAGGAATATGCAGTTCTTTTCCAGAAAACAGAAAGAACCTTTAAAGGACTCTGGAATCCTCAAGGCCCCTCCCTGCCCATAAAGTTGGGTCAGGTGCCAGCAAGCCCCTAAGGTGAGCTAGGTGATGCACTCAGCATTATAGGCAATGGGAGGCCATTCTAGGACTATAATGTCTGGGGTGGCAGAAAATTATTTTCTGCACACACATTTAGGTTAGAATTAAGACTCAAGAGTGTACAATTGCCATTGAAAGATCATTCTGCATACAATGGTGGTCGAAGAAAATGACATAATCTGCCACCCCATACCCGAATATTCGTGTTCGTATTCGGAATCTCAGTGGTTCCACACATGAGTGGAATCGGCAATCTGGTTCAAAATGAAATTCCAATTCCGTGGTGGAACCTGTTCCAAAAATCAGGCCTACGGATGATGATGCCCCAGGTCCCACCAAACTGGTGGATGAGGCGTGGACCCATCCATCATCCATCCACTTTTTGACTCTGGTTCTGGTTTAGTTTTTACTAACCAGATCGGACTGCAAACCGGGTATCCACCCAAGACTGGTATTAAGCTAAGTTAAAAGATTTGTGAGTCAACCCAGATGATGCCCCAGGTCCCACCAATGCTTGGATGAGGTGTTGACCATTCATCCATCCACTTTTGGAACATGACCTGGTTGTGGTTTGGTTTTTAATAACCAGAGTGGATGACTCGAACCGGGTATCTACCCAACGCTGATATTAAGCTTAGTTTGAAAGATTTGTTAGTCAACCCAGATGATGCCGCCGGTCCCACAACTTGTGGATGAGGCATTGGCTCATCATCCATCCAGTTTCGGAACACCACGAAGTAGTGTTGTAGAGCTAATTGGATTCGAACCCCTAACCACATGCGAATGTGGGCGGTGGGCACAAATGCTCCAACCACTGAGCTACGTCTCTCTCGCTCTTGCTAAAGGATAAGAGGATACTGTGCGCCGTTGCAAAGCGAGAGAACAAGTAGTACAAGAAGGGGGGAAAATTTTCTCCTAAAACTCTTTTGAGTAGAATAAGCAAAGCAGAGTGGTTGCATGCTCATGTTGTCATGATCGCCTGCGGCGAAAATAATCGAGACTGTGAGTGGTAATCCAGTGCCGGAATTCTCTCTGTTTGAGTGGTTTCTGTTGGGAGCAGTTGGGTGGTTGTAGTTTTTGTGGGTTTTTGGAAATTGGAATTCCAAGCGAGTGAGTGCCATGGCTGCTGCTGCAGCTTCTGTCTTTTGTAGTAGTGTTCCTTGTGGTGTTGCGTGCAGTAACAAGGTAGTGGTAGTGCACAGCGGAATTTTGTCGAGAAGAAGAGCGAGCGGAGGTGACGTTTCTTCCAGCAAGAGGAGATTGCAGTTGTTGTTGGGGTTTCGTGCAATTAGGGTTAGGGTTTTGCTCCGTGGAGGGGGTTTGAAGAGGAGGGATGTGTATCATAGCAACGTGGGTTTGGGAGGTGAAATTTTGTCAGGTTTTAGACATGGAGAAGCGCGGAGAAAACAATCAGGACTTGGCTGTCTTGTTGTGGCTGCAGCCAGTCGAGGTTCGCGAGCTGTAGTGGAAGAATTGCGTGAAACTGAAACCACTGAATCATCGTCTGATCAAGGGGACCGAACTAGTAGTGTACATCAAAGCGAAGAAGCAGAGGATGCCATGAATTCAGTCTCGTCAGATACCACTAATTCAGGTAGCAAATTTTTAGGGTTTCAGGACTTGAAGAGCAAAGGGGGCAGAGCTTGGAACAATTTCATACAATGGCATGTTCTATACAGAAATGACATTGCAACTTGGGGGGTAGGGACAAACCCTATCTTCTTCCTCGAGGAGAACAGTGACGGCTCTCTGAAAGTCAGCATTGATGATGCCGAGATTGAACGAAGGTCTGGCATTGGACCTTTTTTTGCAAAAGATGGTGACAGTGAAACAAATGCTTTGTTTGCTGAGCGAACAGCACGAGCTCAGAAGCTAGCTGAAGATATTGAGGCTGGTCTTGTCAAACCCTCCAAGGCCAGTTCAATTTTCAAGTGGCAGAGCTCCCAGGATGTGATTACTGGTCCAAAGGAAGCACTTGTCAATGTATACAATGCAGTTTTCACATCAGAAGGTGGCGGAGTATATAACCGAGTCAGCTCGGTGGTGGCTAAAACACCGCCAGTGGTGAAGTTTTCCTTGTTGGGATTCATGGTGTTCTATGGAATTTGTTTTGTGTGGGCTGCGAGAATTTTCTTCTCAAAGGAGAAACAGGAAGCAGCCAAAAAGGATTATGAGACTGATCTCCGGGTGAGGAAACTGGAGATGATGAAGGCCGAAATGAATCAGGCAGCTGGTCCAGGTGAGGAAGAGATGGGTATGACTCAATTGTGTATTGCAATTCCTGACTGAAATATTATGGAATTTGGGTTTGGTAAGGGTGGGTAAGAATCTGATGATTCCTGCTCATCACATTTTTGTTGTCTTCAAAGTAAGTAAGTGCTAACTTGTGAGGGTGAGGAGAAACAAGACCGCATCAGTGCTGGCACTTTAAGATTCTGAGTTAGTAAGAGATAATCCCTCAGCCAATGTGTCCATGACTGAACAGGAGATCAATTTAGACTAGTATGTGGAGAAGAGGTAGTATGACCTTACCTGCAGTTCTTGCTGTGGAGAAGTAGGTAAGGTTTTCGGGAGGGTTAAAAGTGACCTGGTTTGGTCAGTTGGGTCAGGGAAGCCATCTGCCAAGGATGATCAGTTTCGCAAAAGAATTCAGGAAATACAGAGTATGGCACGGGCAGCCCGTCTTTCAGAGCAACGAGATATTGAGGCACGTGCATCATCTGTTGGGGTTGATAAAGGGCCTGTGAGGATTATTACTGGAAGTGGTCATTTGAGCCAGAAATCTTTGAACAGGCTAACTGGGGTTCCCGACAACAGTGCTGATTCTGAGATTGAAGATGGCATTTCTCCCAACAGATTGCCTGCTTCTGGTAAGTTATCTTGGAGTTATTCTCTGGTTTGCACACTTCTTGGTGCACCTTGTTCTTCTGTCATCTTTGAAATGTTGGCATTTTGTATTTACTTCTCCAGTGCAGTTCTGCCCCCCTGCTGCATTAGCAATCTCTTAACAAAGTACTATCTAGAGCTGCCTGAAATGTTTGTCAGGAGTTTCAATTGTGGCAATTTTAAAGAATCAAGTGAACTGACTTTTTGGCTAACCTTGGGGGAACACACCTCATGAGCACCTAGCAGTGCAGTATTACATACAGTAATGTGCCCTTGTCTCTGATTCTTGTTAAGGTAAGGCTGTTGATGGCGCCCCGGAGTTTGATACCACCAAATTGAAGAACCTTGCAAAACGCTTAGATGAGATCCGGCAATCCCATACCACAAATTCAAGCGCATCAACGACAAATGCAGCTTCACTCAATGTGGATAAGGCAGATTCTTCCTCAGGAGAGGAGAATAGTTTGCAGTCTTCTATATCAGGGCAAGAAGGTGAGTTGCATTGGTTTCTGCTCACATCTTTGTCAGGTCTTTTGGTGCATTTCAGGGATGGTGGCCTATCCACACTCACATCAGCCAAAAGGGGATTGCATCTCATTGATGTAAGAAAGAACCTGAGAGACCCTAGTTTATCAGAGGTGAATCAGAAAGCTACATGCTTTGTGCACCTGGGTTTCTGAAACTGCCAATTTCAAGACATCAAATAATAATTCTATGTGTATTCAAAGAGATTGTGAAAGAGTTTCACATTTGACCCTTGTGCAACATATCTATTACAAAAAAATTCACTGTTGTGGTAGTGCCTGCTCTCAGTGGCAAGAATTTTGGGTGCAGGGGAAGTTTTGAAGAGGGAGAGCATTGAAGATGGGAGGGCTAGAAACAATGGCGAGGTAGCTATTCCAGAGGGTGAAATTGGTATGCCTTCAAGTGGAAAGGCAGATGATGAGTCTCATGAGGACCAGATCAGCTTCAATAGGGATGCAAAGGTGGTGGCTCCTCAAGTATTGGATGAGGTGATTCCCCTAAAAAAAGATGAAGCTGTGAAGTCACCAATCAATGGGTCTGTAAGGGTTTCATTGACCAAAGCACCAAGCCCCACAGACACAAGTCCTGTAGCTAATGGCAGAGTGAATGGTGGTGCACCGCCCAGTCAACCTCTGGGTGTTAAACCCCTGCGAGTAATTCTATCTCCAGAGGAGGCCAGGGCCAGGATTGAGGCGAAGAAGGCAAAGGAGGCAAAGGAGGGAACCTCTTCCGTGTCTGATACCTCGAAGAACAACTCTAACTATTTTAGGCCAAGACGGATTGTTGTGAAGTCCCAGGAGGAAGTAGGTGAGGTGGGTGTCAGTGAGACACAGCCCCTGGCCGAGTTGCCAAAGGCTGATGCAGAAGGGGATAAAGCATCTCCAGGAGAGCTGGGAGAGAAGAGTGGTGGAGTTTCAATTGCAGATGTTCCAGAATCTGATGTACTGAGGATTGTAGCAGATGGTGAGTTCTGTTCTTTTTCTGTGGGAGTGTTTCCTTGGGTTGCAACTAAAGAAAGTGCTTAGTGTTGGATTTTTTTGCTTTGTAGGTTTTGTTCATTCTATCCCTCACTGCTGAAATTGAGGGCAGGAAACCTTGTACTAGGGGGTTTCCCAGATTAAGGCAGCAGGGTTTGACTACACTGTAATGCCCCTCAAGCAGAGCTAGAGTAGCAGTCTGGTGAAGAATGTTGTGGCTGTTACAAATATTCCATTTGATTGTGACTACTTGCTTTTCCCTTGATAACTCCAATTTTGACAAGAGAGATTGCAGAATCCACCTGGGAGGTTACATGTACTGCTTGACTGAAATGAGATTTGTTGAGTATTCTCACTCTTTCTGGAACCTTTCTGAACAGATGGTGTCAACAGTCAGAATGATGGCATGGGAGAAGGACCTGAGAATGGAGAGCTAAAAGAGACACAGGAGAAAAATGCAAAGGAGGAAGAGCAGGAGGAGCAGGAATGGATGCGGGATGAAGTATTGAAAGCAATAGTTTTCAAAGTCCGTGACAATGAGCAGGCAGGCCGTGAGAGCTTCCATGGTCTTGACTCGAAAGAAGAGATGCTGTTCTTCAAGGGTCTGGAGCGGAAGTTTGAGCGAGAGGGAGAAATGGTCAAGACATGGATCCAAGAGCGGGTTGAGAATCTTGACTACGGCCGTGGTAAATTAACCTAACCATGTTTATTCAGTTTTAACTTGGGAAATCAGATTTTCTCTCTCCCATCTGCAGAAGTCCATCTGAGATCCAATTGGACTGTATGTTGACAAAATTTATGCTTTAGAGGCTTTAGGGCTCAGGCAATTTGACTCTTAGTGCACATGACATTCTCCAGATGGCATTTCTATTGATGATCCACCTGAAATGTACATGGCGAGATGGAAGGATCAAGAACCTGGTGAGATGGCAGGTAATGCCAATAGATTGTCTCAATTCAAAGAGGATCGGAAACGCATAATTGAACAACAGATGGGTGTCTCTTCCTCTTCTCCTCATGCCTCAGCTCCTCCTCCACCCGTTTCTCCATCTCCCCCAAAACCTGTTTCTTCATCTCCCCCTAAACCTCCTCAAGGAAAGGACCCCACTGCAAAAACAAGGCCGCAGTCAGAGAGAGGCCGTTCAGGTGAACGCACGGCAGTAAATGGCACGAAGACACTGGTCAGCAGCAGTGGCAGGTATTTTATTCCCTGCATCAGTCAGTTACAGAACTTGAATCAGTTGAATAGCCCCTGTTGTGAGCTCTCTGGGCAGTATCCAATGCTGGAAGATGAACCTAAAGCATACTGTTTAGGGTTCAGTCAGATCTTATGAACCTGAATGATTTGTTTGACTCCTGATGCTGCTACAGTTCTTGTTTGGTGTCAATCTCATTCATGTGGGTGAGATTTCTTGAGTCAATATATGAATTGCACCATAGGTTTAATATGTTTTTATCAACAACTGATCGACCAGTAGAGGACCTATGTTTAAGTTCTAATTGTCTTTGTTTAGGGTGTGCCTTTGTAGCTTTTGCAAAGTGAACTTTTTCTGTTTGTTTGGAGGGGTGAAGACTTCCACACACATTTGAGTTGCGTTGGGTTCCTTTGAGGACTTCATAACTATTGACCTACTGTGAAATCAGAGGAGCATGATCTATTGCTGTGGTCAATCATCTGGTGCTAAGATTGTTTTGTGCCACAGCAATCTTTGTAGGTCATTTATCCTTAACCCTTCAATCCTGACATGATGATGCTGAACACTCTAATGGTTGAGAGTTGCATGTACTGAAAGCCCTTGGCTTTTTGAGTGTACAGGCAGAAAAAACCAGAAGAAAAACAGATGCCAAACTCAAAGAAGTGGACACAAGATCTTCAAAGAAAGTATGAGATGGAGAGGGATCCAGAACAGCGGGCACTGATGAGAGAGTTTGGACAAGATCTGGAGAAATGGATCACAGATGGAGAAATTCAGGAGGCACAGTATTTACTGTCCAAAGGTGCTGAAGGAGAGCAGGAGTACGCTCGAAGGCACTATGAAAAAATCAAAGCCAAAATTCGGGAGCAACAAGAAAGGTTTGGAGAACAGGCTATGCTTGAGAAGTACAGTGAATACAAGCCCACCAAAAAAGAAGCTGATCTGTGGTGGCTTGATTTGCCCTATGTTCTGGTAAGGCACTGGAACTATATGAACAGAACGTAAGCATTCTTTTGTCATATGACAAAATGATTCAGGTGGAAGGGTTTAGGTTGGGTTGGGTTGGATATAGTGTTCATGGTGAGTATCCAGTGGTATTGTAGAGTCCATGATGTTTGAGGGTGCAGATCATTGTGAAGGTTTTTGCAGTGGTATCTATTGATGATAAAGGTTTAGTAATATGGATCTCAGGATGGGCTCACTGTCTCTAAGTCATCTCTTCCTTTCAAGTTGGTGTATTGATTGGATGTACTTCTTTTCCTGGTTGTAGTGTATTGGGGTTCGGTCCAAATCTGAATCCAAGGAAGAAGGACTGTACTCTTTGAACATGACTCCTGATTTTGAAGGCATCACTGGCACCAAATCCGAAACCAAGTATCATACAGTTGCTTTTCAAGACCGGAAAGATGCTGTTAATTTTTGTAGTCTATTGCTCTCACAACCAGATAAGTTTGTGGCTGACAGTGCCGAGGTTGTCCCTCTCAGTCCCAAAGTACGTATGCCTTCATCATTGTTGCTCTCACTCCATTGCCACTAGATGATCCTGCTGCACTAGGTTCTAGGCACTTCTGACCAGTACTTGTTACCAGTACTGATAGCTCTTGCATGTTCCAGATCTCATGCTTAATGATATGGGTTCCATGTAGTATACTGAAGTTCCCTTTCCCATGGCTATGTAACACAGGATCTTTATCAAGAGGCCAAGGAAGAGGGGTTCAAGGTAACAGTTTTGAAAAAAGGGCAGCTTAAGCTAGTGCCTGGGCAGCCACTGGAAGATGTTGAGCAGCGGATCATTGAGATTGGAAGTTCAGTTTACTGGGAAGAGCTTGAACGTGAACGCTCAATTGACATTGATGCAGTTCTTGATGATGGCTTTGGTTATGGTGGCCAAAAGAGTTCCTTCCCTTCATAGATCACAGATTCTTTGTGTCAGTACTCATTTTTCGTGTTGTCAAAGTGTGTTTTGAGTGATGAGTCTTCCACTATGGTTTTCTTTTTGCCTATGTAGAGTCTGGAAAACTTCAACTTTTCAGTCCTCTTTGTCTGATGGAAGGAGGAAACGGTTTTCTGCTGTCAATGTAAAGAGAGTTTTATGAATGCAAAATGAGTGGGTTTTTCTTACTTTCTGTGGGCATTACCAAAGTTTTACGTGTGTGTTTTCCTCTTGACTAATCACTGCTGACCCACCCAGGAATAGGCTGGTGCTGATCTATAAGCAACCAGTTACATCATGTGCCAGTCTGTGTCCTTAGAGATGAATTTTGTTTTCTTAAATAATCTTTTAGTAGTAAGTGATTCCAGTATTCCACATGGTGTTTGTTCTCTGGACAGGTGTAAATTGTTGAATGTCTTTGAATTGGTGCTAGTTTTGTTGTCCTAGCATTGAGGTTCAAATCTGTACCAAGGGTATCCAAGCTATGATCTTTGGTTGGTTGGACATTGCAAACTCTGCCAATGCTTCATTTACTGTTCATCTGTGAAGCTACAGGTGTCAGATCTTGTTGTATCTAGCCAGTGATTTGTTTCACTGTTCTTTATTTTAGTATGGAGATTTCTTGATTCTAGTGAGAGTTGTATGTTGTTTACTTCAGCAAACGAGAAGAATGGATGGTCAACTTAATCACATATTACATCAGAATCTCTTAAATGTTCTAAGGAAAATCCTTGGTTTGTAGGTTGAATTTGGTTACTTGGGTGTTTTGTGAAATTCATCAAATCAACCTCCACTGATCCACATAACATAATTTTACATGCCATGAACCCTGAAGTTTATATGAAATAACTTCAGAACCATGTAAGTTTATCCAATATTTTCAAAATTCATATTGGACTCATAATAGATTCATCTAGAATTCATGTGTTTTAGAGATGGTTGTTGCATTTGAGAAGACATCTCAGAAGGTAATCTGCCTTGGTACCCTCTATTCCAACTTCCCTTTTTATTGGCAGATTTTTTCTAGGATGTCATGATTTCAGCAAAGTCTTTAAGGCTCTGGAGTTTCAAGTTTTTCTCTTGGAATGCTCTTATCAAAAAATTCATTTGTGAATTATGGATCATTGACCAGAAGAATTGTAGCAAGCTTTATGGTGGGTACAGGGATCAGACAAAGATCTTGGATGGAGGTAAGCGTCCTTTGATTTCTTATTTTACCTTTTGTAGCAAATTGTACATGTATAATTTTATTTTTTCAACCTTGGAGATGGCTCTCAAGATCTTTTAACTGTTTGGAAGAGGTTCCAGGTCTGATGGATGTTCGATTATGCAGTGGCAATTGACTGGATGGATCTGACCTTGGGGTGCAGAGCTATATTTACCATAGAAGACGTGTGTTGGGATCAGTGGAATTGGGTCAGTAAGAACCCATATGGTTATCAGGGCTATCCTGCAGACTCCAGTGGATTGAAAGTACACAGAATGGAACTGTTGATCCTGATTGGCCCTCTGAAGAAGCATTTACAACCTGGACATGGTTTCAACAGTCTCCAAATTTCATTGGTAAGCATTACTTCCTCATACACTGCTCCCAGCTGCATTTTACCTAAGTAGTGACTTGGGGTTATTGAACTGACACTCTAGAAAGTAGGGAGGATGGAGGACACGAGAATGGTTAGGAAAAGGTAAAGGGGGAAGAAATAAACATGTATACAATTTGTCATGATGGGTTTTTTTCTTTGTACAGGATTAAACATCTTGACCTCTGGGGCTGTACAAGCTGTGGTTCTAGTGGACAACAGACATGGGTACAATAATAGCCTTTTGATATTATTACCTGCTTGATGTGTTATCTTGGTTTGTGGTGTCCCTTGTGCAGTTTTCTTTCCTTTTTTCAACCTGAGACACAGCAGAAATTCCTTGGTTTGCATGGGGGAAACATGCCAAAATTTAACTTTTGAGAGAAGAAAAGATTGCATCAGCATTCATAGCAGATAAGAAAGAGCAGCTTGGGAACTTGGCTTCTTACAGTGAGCACCACCATTTGAACAAGCTTCAAACATACTTGCTAACCTTATGACCTCAGGAAAGTTGACATTTGCTTTCTGGTTAGGGCATGAGGATCTGAGATGCAGAATCAGAAAGGGCTGCAACTGCCTGCAATCAGTTAAACCTGCTATACTACCTGCCAATTGAGGTGCTTGATTTAAGGATCATTATCATCAACTCTCATAGTTGTTTTTTGGATGTAAAATAACAAATTTACTAGCTTCAATTTCCCTTTTTTTAAAGCATTCTTGCATTCACGTTGATTTTCCAGTAGACCACATGTCAGTGGTCTAGTTATTAATCTTCACAAACAAGATATCCTCCAAGCAAAAGGTTTGCCTCGGTAGGTATCTGTTATCCACTGGCTGCTTCACTTAAATGTACCTACCATTTTTTCTGACAACCTGAGTTGACACCTATTCTTTCGCAATTTTGTTGTTTTCACTGGACTTTTAGACCGAGTACCCTCCTGGCCACACCCACCTTCTTGTCCATAAACTAATGCAAAGAATTGTGGAAAATCAGTCAGGTGTACCAGCTGGGAATTAGGTGAGATCTATTGTCAAGTACACTGCACAATCTGCTGCAAAGGTTGGAAGGTTTCAAGAGAGTCTGAACATGTGAACATGTGAACAAGCACTCTGAACTGAATCACTCTAATCTTCCGCAAAAAATAAACAGTTATATTTATCAAAGATACACACCGGTGATGAGAGAGGAAAAATAGGCCACCTGAGTGTTGAAGGTCTGATTGTGAAACAGTTGGGTAATGGTGCAAAGGGAATTTTGGAGCTGCTAGTGTATCAGTCTTGGTAGGATGATGCTTGACATTTTTGTGTAATCTCATTTTGTGGTTTGGAATGACTACCTATGTGATGGATGGGATGCAAATGAAATTGAAATCAGAAGAAAGGTGCTCATGACTATTTGAATGTCATACATAATATAGTGAATTGGAAGATGTTAATTATAAGAAAGTGGGTGTCTGTAACTAAATCTGGTCTGGAAAACCTTCATTTATAACAAAAGATTCTGAGTATTAAATGGTGTCTATATTGTCAAGCATTTACTACATAGTATTAGTTATCTTTATTTGTTTGTTGGTAGAACCAGTTCAGTGTGAATAGGGTTTTAACTTTTTCCCATTTGGGAGGGGGGGGGGGCAGGGTAAATGGATAATGTGTGTGCTGAATTTCTGTAGATGTTTTCATGTGTGCACCTTCATTAGCTTTGTTAAGTGTTTGGGCACCAATCTAGTATATTTCACAACGCCATCCTAGTATGACAACATGGAATGATTGAGAGCATAATGAAACTCAAAGAAAACTTGCTGTATTTGAGCATAAGAATTTAGACTGATACCGATCAATTGGAGTGTGTTCCATAAGTGAGAATGAATTGAGAGAATAAATCATTCTTGTGGTAATCTGAACAAGTAGCTTGTTGCATAATGACTTTGCCCTTTAATGGCAGGTTCAAACTTCAAACAAAAAACTTCCCTTACAGGATCTAGATATTCTCATCTACATGCACCTGCATTTTGATAGAGCATGCCCATCTGTCATATGCATACATAATATTTCAGATGTCACTTGCACATTGGGTCAAGTTTGAGCCAGAAACAATTATGACCAAATCCTACACCATAAATTGCTCACTGTCTTCCCTATGGGCAGAGCCAACAAATACAGACAACCTTAAAACTCCATTTTAGCCTTTTAGGGGCTATTGCCTAACATTGTATAAATCTACTCCAAAATTTATGATTTTCAAAAATCTGATATTAAATCAACATTCAATTAACATCAAGTTGAGCCTCACTTAACATTATGTGTCACCTAAAATTCCATTTAGCACGTGATATTAACTAACATTCTTATCTGAATGAGACACAAAGAAAAAAAAACCTTGCCTTTCTAAAGTGCAATTTAACATTAAATATTCACTTAACATCAACTTATCACTCACTTAACATTCTGTGCTATCTAAGATGCCACCTAGGATTTGATCTTAGATAAGATTCTTATCTGAAAGAAAAAGAAAAAAAGAAAAGGAACAAAAAAAGAAGTAAGCCTTGCCTCTCTTAACATCAACTAAGCATCAGGTACTATTGTAGCATAAGAAAGAATAAACCTATTAATCTGAAGTTCTGGAAGAGTTGTGGAAAGTCCAGATCTGGAGCAAATTATTGCTTGGGAAAATGATCTAGTAGCAAGCAAAGAGCCTAATTACTGAAGGGAAATGGTGCTTCCACCACCAGGTGGCTTCCGAATACCACCGATGAAATCTCGATCTGCAGGCTTGTCATCAGAGAAGATGTCGCTGCCAGAAATCTCCTTGAGCTTGGCTTTACTGAGTTGGTGATGGAGGTTCTTCTGATCTGAGGAGGATCCCGTATAGTATGCAGCAGAAGTGGAGTCGCCGGACTGAGCTGAACGAATATATTCCGTGAAAATGCCGTGTCCTGAAAGCTCTGCCTTCTTCTGATCATGTAGCTTGCGAGAATTTACGTCTAGATGATCGTTGCTGCTTTGATCGCCGTCTTCTGGACCAAACGAGATTTGGCAACGACCTCCTGCAGGATTGGAGACTTTGACAGATGTATGGATGTTGCGAGGTGCAGCTGGTTGATCAGGCTGATCTGCTGATACTCCCTGCAGCTGTTTTGAGGAGTTATAGTATTCTTCCCTTCTCATCAAGAGCTCCTGAGCTCGAGAATATGGGATGTGCAGTGAGTCCGCAGCAGTTGGGGCAGCAAAGATCTTGCTGCCTATCAGTTCCTTGGATTTGGCGTTAGAGCAAACTCGGCGTGCAGCAAGGTCATCGGTGGTCTCCACTGTCCCACTAAGCTCTTTCTGCTTGGCTACTTCTGGAACTGTGACTGCCTTTTTGGGCGATGCGCAATTCTCCCCACCAAAGGAGATCTGGCTTACTCCTGCACCACCCACTGACTGGTAGCATCGAATACTTGTTCTAGTGTCCACTACTGGTGCAGCAGCGGTTCCATTAGGTCCTCCAACCTGATCCTGATCATCTGAAGAAGCTGCTGCTGCACCACCACCCCCAGGAAAAATCCCACTCCCGTACATTTCTCTCTTCTTCAAATCGGAACCAGGTCTCCTCTTGAGCAAGGCATCTGCTTCTTCAGCTGAGAGCTGTTCACCAAAGGTTATAGTACTGATCCCTCCCGCAGGCTGGTGCATACGGATGGTAGGACGACCGACAGGACTATCAGAGGAACTACTTTGATCGGAAGCTGAA
Organism: Sphagnum tenellum; assembly: GCA_963921925.1. Classification (NCBI taxonomy): domain Eukaryota; kingdom Viridiplantae; phylum Streptophyta; class Sphagnopsida; order Sphagnales; family Sphagnaceae; genus Sphagnum; species Sphagnum tenellum. Next base: position 15,716,651 of record OY998151.1, read on the forward strand.
ACAAAAGCATTACTGTCATTCGTAGCAGTATGGCGAACCGGAGGCGGCGAACGTGTCACATCTGGACCTTCTGACCAGCTGAAGAGATCGAAAGTCGACGCTCCTCCTGGTGGCGTATTGCCTCTCCTTCCATGAGACATCGCAGAATTAGCTGCAGCAGTCGACATTGCTGGCCACGGGTTCCCCCCTGCTCCCCAGCTTCTTCTCCCCACCCCGCTGGATCTGCTACACGTTAGACTTCCTGAAGATCACTACACATAAGACTTTGAGCTTATTAAATGAGCGACAACAACGAGCTTCTTCTTCTTCCTATCACAAGACTAATATAACAGTAGATTGCACCATAGCTAGATAGCTGGATGGATGGAGCCAGCGACTAACTAGCAGAAAACTTAGATCCCAAAAGAAAAGCTTGCAACAATCGCTCCAATTCATGACAAAAATGACGCTCCTACATGAGAGGCTTAATGTGGGGCCAAGGACAAGTTGATGTGAACAAGAGAGGTGTGGTTGGCAGAGCTGCAGTGCAGACCTTGCTGTTTACAGACCAACAACAACGTACTCCACTTGCACACACATACTCCCTTTTCTGTGTCTGTGTGGGACCTCCAACGCAACTCGTTAAGTTGCAGTTCCAGTCTTTTATTTTGGGGCCAATTTTCGCACTGTGGCTACAAAAAATAATAATCCAGTGTTAATTCTACAAACAATTTTTTGGAAAAAAGACACAAAAGTCGCCATATTTTGAGGAAAAGAAAAATTTAAAGTCGCCAGATGTAGCTAGACTGTGAGTTTCTATGTAGGTGGCCAGAAATAGGCAGGATTCCAAAATTTTAAAACTGCCCTGTCTGACCACTAGCCAAATTTGGCTCATTCCTCTGGTGGGGTGGATTATCACCAGTCCATATACTGGAAAAAAAACCCTCAATGCAACCTCCCTGCATGGGACTTGCAAAGAAACAAGGTGCTAACCCAACCTTGTGTGTGTGTGTGTGTGTGTGTTTGTGGGGGCCGGGGACCTTCAACACAACAAGGTACCTCATTCACGTGTGGGATCTCCAACACAACCTGGACAAGGTTGCGTTGGGTCCTTGTTGAGTTTGACACACATAGGAGATTGTATTGGAGGTTCCATCGCTTGTGACCTCCAACCCAACCTCCTTGTTTGGGACCTCCTCCAATCGAACCTCCCTGTGTGGGACTTCCGTTGCAACTTCCCTATGTGGGACCTCCTACTCAACCTCCCTTGAGGCCCATTCACACTAAGGGGGTTGAGGAGGAATCTTTTTGTTTCATTTGAACCCTCTCTTGGTGTGGTGGGGGTTTAAAACAATTAGAATTTGTGGAGTAAATTAACCTTTGTGTTGTGCACATCCAAGAGATTGATGAAATAAAATGATGGGATTGGTTTAACCTTCCATTGAGTTGTTCACATCCAAGGAGAAAAAATTAGATATGGTGGTTATGCATTCATTCTATGAGATCAACAGTCCAAATACTTCTGTTGTTGTTCAAACAATATCTCCTCAAAATTTGTTGTTCAAGCCCTATCTCTCCAAAATTTGGCACAAGGGAGATGATTTTTTTTCACAATAATGCCATTGGATTGGGAACATTGGGATAATCTGATCGCTTGAAATACAAGGGATTGAATTAAATTAAAGTATTTGTTCTCCACTAATTTGAAACAAAATTTAGAAAACTGAAAAATATTTTATTTCTGAGAGTAAAATACCTCCAAGCATTTAGTCCGCCTCAACCATGTCAGTCATTAACTCATTTTTAGAGTTATTTTAGTCCTTTGGTATGAATTGGATGCAGTCTGAGTTAGTTCTCTATTAACCCCCAAAAAAAAATCATTTTTCTCCTTTTTGTGTGAATGGTACCTTTGGGTGTCTGATATTTGCTTTGATATTTACTTGGGTTGGAACTTCGGAGACCCCATGGGAGGGATGTGTGTTGTTGTTGGGCTTAACCTAATATGCCAGTAAATGATATTGCCATATTCATTTTAGTTTTCCACTGCGGGTATATGTAATATAAGAATTTTCAGTTCAATTGTATTTAAGTTTTGGGGAGTTGGAAGAGGTGTGTGTGGGGATGGGAGCTGCACCATTGGGTCCAGTATTTTTGTTTCAATTTTGTGGTGTCACTGAAGTGATCATCATCCATAAGAACATTTAGCCAAATTTTGCCATACTCAAAATATGAAAGTAAAAGAATCTTAAGGAACCTTTTCCTGTTATAGGCAGCTATGCCAAATTTTGGCGAAATTTTAAACGTTTACCAAAATTTTGACATATTTTTTTCAAATGAGAGAATCTGTGGCAGAATATTTCTCTTTCACAGTTTTTTTTCACAAAATGGAGAAATCTCACCACCAAAAAAATAAAATCACTGGTTCAGTCTTTCCAGCATCTTCTTGGATTGCAACCTGGGAATTAGTAAGGTATGTATTTTCTATGTGTAAAGAAAGTTTCAGACTTTCTGCTAGATGGGTGTTTGAGTAGCTTTTTGTCCAAGCGACACTATTCATTCATGGCTCCAATCTTTCATTGGATGATTGATGAAATTTTGTTTTGAATTTTTTTAAGCTGTTGAACTGGAAACTTGCTTTGTTTGGGATGTCATCATTTTAAATTTGAAGTACCATTTATAATGGGGATTAAAGTGTTACCTATAATTTTTCCTTGACCTATTTGTTAATTGGAAAAAGTGTCTAGCTTTGTGCCCTAAGTTAATGAATAATTTTATTGTTGAAATGGCCGTGATATTATGAGAGGGGTAGGTGAAGAAGGCCATTCAGTCTGCCACAACTATATGGTCCCCCGGGCCCCATATCAATGTTTTCTAGTCAGCTCCATAAATGCCCCATGTGTATCTGTCTAGGGATGACGACCTTTGCCAACCCATTTCTCAATTCCCAATTTGCTTTAGAAGCTAGGATGTAGAGGAATAAGTTTGTAGCTTTCTTCCCACCCCGAAAACAAAGAGTTGGAGAAAATCAATAGGTTTTCTGGCTCATCTAGGCTAATGGCAGGTTGTATTGCCGTCTGAGTATTCCCAAAAGCCTATCAATGCCTCCTAATTGGGTCAACCTGACCAGGTATCCTTTTGGTAAAAGGCTAAACAACCTCCCCATTGAAGGGTTGCAAACTAATTTTGAGATGCACCCAAGTTTTCAAGTTTTCAAGTTTTCAATTGTTTGTATGCCCCATGTCATAGTCCCAGCTTGCAACTCCATTCCAAAATGAGTTGACAAAGTATATGTTAAGTTTCTTTTCCCATATCACAGTTATAGGATCTCAGATTTTGTAATGTAGTCTATAATTTGAGAATGTTTGGTTGAGGGATTGTAACAAAACCCTCCAAATTGTTTATTGAAGGGGATGACAATAGGCGATAAATTTGGTGAAGGATGAAACTAGAGTTTTGATTTGTTCCCAAAACTGGATAAAGCCTAACTAGACTCATTTGGCTTATACATGATTTTGGTGATTGGTATGGATATGGATGGATGTGTGGGGTAATGATCATATGAAGCTAACACACCTAAGTAGGTTTAGAGCAGTTCCACCGACAGCAGTAAAATGCTTTGTACACCACATTGTGGATAAAGCACAGCCTTCACACAGTGTGCAAAGTTGCAAACAGGTTTGGAGCCAGTCTTTTTTTTTGATGAAAATTTGTCAAAAGGAGACACCACTTGCCCTTTTTGGGTGAAAATTCCCTCTTCGTTCATTAAAATTTCGCAGTTTAAAAATAACAATAACGGGCCGAATGTTTCTGTGGTCCTCAAAAAAACGTCTCGTCAATTCATGCAAAATCTGTCTGGCTATCCTCGCCCAGGGTTTCTAAATTTCTACCTGAGAAATCGAAGAAAAAAAACCCAAATTGCCAGATTATTATGATAAGTTCCAGGAAGTAGCCAAGAATATAGAAGGATTCTGTTTTTTTCTACTTTTATATCTAATACGTAACCATATTTGGCTAACCTGTTTCCTAGATGATTGCCACTTTGACCACTTCAAAAAATCATTAAAAGAAATCCCGTGCAGCTTGCCACTGTGGCTGCGGTACAAAATTGAGGGAAAAAAAAACACCAGTTTGGAGCTTTAAATTTGCCCTCGAGAAGTGGTCTTCATAAGGGCTAATAAAAAAAAAATGAGTGCTTTGAATTAGTCGGCCATAAGGATTGGCCCAGGTGCTACCATTTAAATAATATCTCACCTTACAGTGTGCAGCTTTTTCGTGTTGATGGGTGGGGCTGGACAACCATTAACACTCTATCTTGGATGCAATAAACACTAAGAATAGGCCCACATGGTATTTTTTTTTCCTTCTCTGCAATAAGATCTTCTTACTTGCTCCCCTCGCTCCTCCCCAAGGGCCCACAAGCCCATCTGTGGGACCTACTCTCAGATTGTCCATATATTAGTGGAGTGGTATTTGTTCGATAAAACATCACAGATTAAATTAAGCTGGGAAGAAACTAAGAACCCATGGGTAGATTGATGGCAAGTTCACATTGGGCAAGAATGCAGCACAACTATGGGCTCCCAAGGGTTGGGAGCAGTGTTGGGTCAGTTCTTCCTTGTCAAGTGAACATCTAGGGTTTAGGTCCCTCCAATTCCAACTTTTTTATAAATTTTTTTGAAAGAACCATCATTTCGGACATGAGGATTTTTTAATATTTTGCTAGAACATTCAGTCAAGTTCCAGATCTGGTTTTTCACATTTTAAGACTCCAGATTCTTAGTTCTCCCCCCCCCCCCCCCCCCCCCCCCCCCACCAAGAAAAAAGAGAATTCTTAGATGGGTGTGATTTCAAACTGGATCCACTTTTACCAGTTTCAAACATGAAATAGCACCCACCATTGCACAATGAAGGATGGACCATAAGGGGTCAATTAACAGTTTTCTGTTGGGTTCCAGTTCCTTAGCTAACTATGGTGGTTAGCGTGTTGGGTTCCAGTTCCTTAGCTAACTATGGTGGTTAGCGTGTTGGGTTCCAGTTCCTTAGCTAACTATGGTGGTTAGCGTAGTTGTTTTTTTTCATTACTTACTTTTCGATGACCCACAAACGAGTTGTTAACAGGTAGGTAGTAAAAACAACACTTACTTATGTATGAACAATCTGATTACCTAGTAATCTCCTTATTTCCTCCCTATCTATCTACTATGATATATAGGACTTATTTCTTATTGAATGGGTTACCAAGGTGAAACCAGATATTGACTCAGTTGAGGTCCATCCACAACTGATGGGGCATTCAGTGGATGGTGTGCTGGTAGGTCCCAGTTCACCCTGGCCCTACCTACCCATGAATAACTCAAAACTGATTTTTTTCTAGTTATTAGCATCAATAAAATGTGATCATCTATATCAAATACATGCATAAACTCAAAGTATAAAAGAAGTAAAGAATTAAATTACAGTTTGTACTTGAGATTACAGTTCCAAAAGTAACAAAATATATGCCTAATGTCATCTTGTCATTCATGTTTGTAGTGAAGTTGAGCATCCTATTTATGAGATTTAAGATCCTCCTATTGCTATCGGTGTTTGTAATTATGTTGACACTTCAAATGACAATGATGATGTTTTCAACCTTCCATCACTTTCAGAGCTTCAAGTTTCTCATTTTTTTAGAACTAGGTTTTTGTGATACTAATCCACAAACATTAGCAGGTGTTTTTACCTGTGGTATATAAGGCATGGTGCTCATGCTAAACTTTGGGCACACAATGCATTTGATAACTAGCGTGAGATGCAAGTACTTGACTTAAATGAAATTATAGAAGATATGTTTGAGACCAATGTGTAGTAACTTGTAGAACTATTAAAAGACTTCATGGTCCAACTTACAAAAGAAGATTGCACATTGTACTCCCCTTGTAGATAAGGATTTCCATGATTTGAAGGTATTTATGGATTTTAATCATGTTTTTTGCTATGGATTATAACAATTTGTTGTTGAATGCAGCTTATAATCTTTGTTAAGAGGACTTGGGAGTTTATTAAGGCCAGGGAAGAGGTGATGACTATTACCACCAAAAGATTTCCTCTCATTAAGTTTTAACATTCTGACTTATGTACAAGCAATGAAAATTGCCAGTGATGAAATCATGAAAGTTCTAATTGATGGTGGGCTTGGAAGAAATAGTAAGAGGAGTGATGTGTTAACTTCTAGTGAGGAGGTTCTCATGCTAACACAACCAATGTGTTAGAAGGATTCTCCTAGAGGCCTTAACACACATTTTGCTTACTATTGCAGAGGCAATTTCTTCATTATCTAAGCTTGCAATGAACTTCCAACATCAATGTTGAAGACTTCTTTGTGGTCATTAATGCCTTTGAGAAGGTTTTTCCGTAATTCTGATTTCTAGTTTATTTGTCTTGATTTGTGGTCATTTCTAGTGTTGCCACATTGTTTTTTTGTGGTTTCACTATTGATATGGGCCTAATGTTGGTTCTTTAGTTTTCACCAATGGACTTCCAAAAATTGGAAGATCAAACATCAACCATTGTGCCCCTGGAAACCACCACAAGTTGGCTGACTGCCATATTGAGGACACAATTGATTGCTATCTCAAGATTGTTTCTCATCATCTTGAATGGACACCAAAAGAAAAGCCTCCTCGTCCTTTATTCCTCAAGCTTCAAAAGTGCAAGTTTAATGGTAAGGTTTGGTCTACCAAGCAAACAACTAGTAAAAACTCATTGGCAAAGTATATTCATATTTATGATAGGGGATGTTCCTGGCTTGAGTGGAGAAATGTTTACAAATAAGACTGGATGAGATGTTGGAAGGTTTGGTTCCCATGGAACACACAAAATGGAACTCATCAATTTGCTAAACCCTACAATGAGTAAGTTTTTTGCTAATCACTTTTGAGTTTTTTGCTCAAGTTCAATGATTCCTTGCAAGTTTTAATGACTTGATTATTGTGGTGCTTGTAAGCTATAATCAAATGGATAAGGTTTTTCATAATTGAGCATGCCAACAAATCATTTCTGGTGAACAGTTTAATGGAATGCCATTGACTTTTCCACAGGCATATGCTGATGAAGCAGAATTTTATAAAAAGATTTTTGCACTTAACTCTGCAAACAATGCAAACATTGCTATAGATCCAATAGTGCCTCAAGGTTCAACAGTAACTTTTGATGTAGATGAAAGGAATTATGGATTTTCCTTAAACATGACAAACTGCCAGATTACAGTCTATAACATGCTGGATCCAACTAAAATTTCCAATGCTAGATAGCAATTTAGCAATCAACTTGTAAAAAACGTGCAGGTGAGTTTAGAAAAACACTTTACAAGCCTGGATCAGATTTTTTCAATCTTTGAAAGGCTGGTCTATTAGTAGTTGCATCAATCCCTCCTTCAGTTCCTATGTCAGCTTTGACATAAAAGAGTTAGCAGACTATTGTTTTACCAATTGCTTTAGCCCCTTGCAAAGATGTGCAATGTTTTTCATTTCTCCTGTGGCCACTTTGCACATGACCATTTAAATGAGAAGAGTGCCCCACTGAATCTTTTCCATTGACACACATTTCTATATAGGCTCCTGTACAAACTCATGTTGTCAGTTAATTCTAGAGCTATGAAGGGAAAATGATGAATACCTAGCTATCTCATAAAAAAGTGCATTTCCACCAAGTGTTACATAATGAGTTTGGAGTCTGTGCTCCACCACAGAATCCGTCATGGCCATGTGGTCAAGCACGAATAGAGGTCAGATGGAAATGGAAATATCACAAGATGGCCACAAAAGTTGGAAAATAGGAGTAAGCTCCTGAATGTCACCTGGACAGGACTCAATGACAATTAGGATATCCTTGCCATCCCTTGAAAGATTTACGTTCTGTCCCATGTCCAAAATTTGTAACTGCACAGGTTACAAATCGTCTTCACTTTCCGTCCCGCCCCTAAAAGTTTCCAGTTGTTGTCTTCATTATCAAGCTTGGCAGCCTTGATACAGCAAGTAGAAACAGGTTTACTTTTGTCTCACTATCAAGTATTATCTTACACTTGGGGTTGAAATTGGCTCTTCTAGAGAAAAACTTTCTTCTGATCTCAGAAGAGCTCTCACCGTGCCCATATCTGCTTCTTCTTGTGCCTGCCGAAGCTTCCCACACCAAGCATCAAAGGCCTTGCTGAGATCTGGCCACACCTTTCGACATTTGAGACAAGCCCCAATCCAGATCTTGAATATCATCTCCTGGTCAACTATGGGAAGAGTCTCCACCACAGCTCCAAGACCATCCTCCAGGTTTTTCTGCAATTCAGAATCTTTCCCAAAATTGTAAGCTCCATCATTACCTAGCTTTGCTATCACTGGCAGCCATGTTGTGACTAGGCCTAACCGCACTTGTCGTGGGGATACCACCTCCCCCTTCTGCAAGGCTTGGAGCAAACGTACAAGGATCTGAAATAGGGTTTCTGTGAAGGGATTCTGATAGATCCTTGAGACCATCACTTGAGCAAGCTCCTGCTCCTCAGAAAACATCTTCACTGCAGCATCTGCTATCTGAAGGGCAAATAATTCATCCAAAAGCCAGCACACGACCGAGCATGCCACTGTAACCTAATGGGCAATCCAATAGACAGATCAGAAGCTTGCCATACCCTATCATCAGTTGATATTTTGTAATCAAGTGCCAAGTACAACAACCTCTCAAGATTTTCATCCCGGAATGCATGCACCAGAAATTGAAATTGAACATGAGACAACAGACTGATAAAACAAAGTTCACTACAAAATCTGTACTCCAAAGGCAACAGCCTCTGAGATCCCAAGAGGTACTGGAACATACATTTGTGGCACATTCTATGACAATTTGCAACATCTCCAATCAAAAAAGTTAACTAGTCAACGGATGATTTCATTTCCACGAGACTAATCTTTGTAGGAGAATACACCCTCACATGCTAGAGTACATACAATTAGGTCATACCTGCAGTCAACAAACAATTTCGAGATGGCGCACCCAACCTTCTTCCTCGGTACAAGAGAAGAATATTAGAAATAAATGTCCATCGTAGGGTGCATCAATTTACCTGATGAGAATTCCACGAGAGCGAGTTGGCAAATTTCCGCAGCTGTATCTTCAGCTGCTCAAGATTGCTCTGTAACTGCTTGAAAAGCGCGACCTCATTGACGGCAGCAAAGGCCGGCGAGGAAGACTCTTGCACGTTGGCAAGCAGCACTCTCTCCGTAATGTCGCGGGCTTTCGAAGGCGCGCCGTTGGTGACCAGCGTCAACAGCTCGCCTAATACATCCTGCATCACGTCTGCAGGCTTACAATCCAGTAAGCTCGCTGGCGAACACAACCTGGCTGCTAAATCTGGCGAGACTTGCAGGTGCAAAGCGGCTACACAGGATCGTATGGCTCTCTCGTTTTCAGCGGACCAGGGGACGGATTCCAAGTAGCGCATACAAGCGCCGACGCAATCATGGAAGAGGAGCTCGGCCGCGACTTGCAGGATCCGCAAGGCGTCTTGCACGTCACTGAACGTGGTATGTTTCACACAATCAGCATAAAGCAACTGAATACAACGGACATAAGCACCAGTATCGACACACTTGTCGAGCGTGATCTCCAAGGGTTTGGAACACTGGCCAGACTCCGAGGAGGAAGAAGAAGCTGAAGCCCAGCGCTCGCTCAATCGGGCTTCAAAAAACTCGGATTTCCGCAAAGCCCGCGAGTGCAACAAGAGGGGAGGTAAAGCCGGACCTTCCAAAGGGCGGAGATAAAGGAGCAAGTCGGCGGATTGGTCATCACCGTAGCGCGGAGCTCGCAGGACAGCCGCCTGCTCCTGCATCGCCATGGTCTTGTTTACCAACGGCCTAGGCATCAATCGGCAAGAAACCAGCTACATCTTCGATTCCAGGGAGCCTCACGTTCCCCGAATACCAACACTTTTGTGGCACCATTCGAGTTATTAAGCAAAATGATGCCAATAAATTACCTTGCCTATCTTTCACTCTTACTACAATACTAGTGTCGCCTGTGCTGTTGTCCCCCGTGTGAACTCGATACTCAATTTTTTTTTTCCTTCCAAAACCAATTTTTGTAACTTTATTGAATTTCAAATGACAAAACTACTCAAAATTCAATATCTCTCACACCTTACTAGGTCTACAAATTTCCAAATCACCTTCATTAAATCCTAATCATCAAGGGGTTTCCATTAATGTCAAGAGCTAGACCCCTATTCTCTTTTCTTCTTTTTTTGTTTTGATTTAAGTGAATTTTAAAACAAAAGACTTATTCAATATTCAATAACTTGTCCACTACATTATGAAACCAATTCAAATCACCCCTTATTCATTGATGACTTTCCAATAGTAACAACAGCACGACAAGAGGTGCCATGGTTTGGGAGATCTCAACATGACAAGCAAAACAAACAAGTAATTGTATAACAACCTATGACCAAATACTCACCCTTGGTCAAACTTTTTGGGAGTTCATTAGTACATCACAAATTTCATGGATGACAAATTTTCAATTGTGTTCATACGAATTTCAACTTTTCATATGTACATGTTGAATTCATTGATTTTAGAAGGCATTCCACACACGTATGCATTATCCATTATGTTGAGGTTAATGCTGACATTAACCTGGCATCTTTTTCATGTTTGACACTAACATGTTGAAGTCCCACGAAAAATGTGTATGACAAATTTTGTGTTTTTTTGGTGCAAGAATGATATATGACAACATGGACATGGAATTCATGTTTAATTCCCATCTACAAAGTCAATGTCATATTCACATTATAACTTTGCCCAACATGATATTTGTGTGATTTCTTCATTTTTTTCATAGTGAAATAAATCACACAAAACTAATGTCATAATTTTTTTTGATGATTTGTTCATACACATTTTATGTTAATGCAATTATGTTCCATTGTCAAATCTTTAAAACTCATACACATGTCAACCCAATAGACTATGTTACATCAACCTTACAAACTATGTTAAGTAATTGACATTTAAGAACACACTTAGCTTCATCAACTTGATACCATCTCCAAAAAATAGGCCAAATGATCATTAAGAAATATGTGTCCTAATTTTTCATTGCATTTCCTAGAAGCAACATGAAGAGTTTCACAACTTGAAATAATGCAAACAAATCTTCCTTCGTTAAACAAACAAAATTTTCAAAAAATCAATTTTTCACTATGAAAAGAGTTAACTTTTTTTGCTTTTTAGTAGAGTAACTAAGCTCACCATTTGTGTTACAAATAATTCTTTGTAATTACAAAGCTTTAAAAACCCATAAGCTAACAATAGACTCTTCAAAATTTGGAAGACATTGGAACCTTGAAAAGGTATATAAATCATGTTAATACCCTAATATCATATGCCAATTGTTTTTAAATGCATAAATCAAACTAGTGAAAAATCAAAAGGTAAAAGTTCGTGATTATCATTGTCAACTTTAGATGATTAAAGTAATAGACAAGGCAACAATTATTTATAAAGATCCATGTTCCTCTTTTCCTGTTAGCCATAAAAATAAACATTATAAAATATTAACCAACTTTGGGAATACACAACATAATGTAAAAGATTAATGTTTATGAATCTTCATTAAAAAAATCCATATTTTGCAAAAAGACACAATCCCATCATCTAGTTGAACAAAAAGAAAAACCATTATTCCCATGCATCTCATTGATGGAATAGATGTCAAAATAAGGACCTTTAGGTAATATATGTCGCAACCCTAGCTTTGGGCTCATGACCAAGGCAAAGGGGTTGCAAAGGTGCGAGCTAGGAGGAAGCCCGAGAATCACATCACATACTCCCGAGAGTGTAGGAAAGTGTGAGGGAGTGAACCTTCACATTCCCAAGGCAACTCCCACTTTGGGAGATGGAGTCCTGATGGACTCCCAAAATTTCAAAGAACAATTTTAAGAGTTAAAACTCAATGTCTTGTGACATTTTTTATATCATTGGAAAGCTCTTGGAACATAGATGTCTTAAATGGGCTCGCATTGCTCATTTGGATATCTGAAACACAAGTTATGGCCAAAAGAAAGGTCAGGAATCAAATTGGCAATTTGACTCCCGACCACCAAAAGTTTAGAATCGACCCAATTTACTTATCTGCAGAGGGTGTGCAACATACTGTTGGAAAACTCTTGATAAGAACTACAACTTTGCTTCAAACTGCATCTCGATCGGAGATTTGCTCGCAAAGTTATGGCGTTCCAAAGTTGCAAGAGTCCCACTTGGGCGATTTCGGGACTCCCACTTGGGAATCCCAAGACAAAAGGCCATTTGGATGTGGGCTCCGTGGCCAGCCACAGAGTATTCTATAAGGGGGAAGGTGGTGGCTTCCCCTAAGTCTGGGTCGTGGTGAATCATGTATGTTCGTGTTGCCCGTGGTTCATCCTAACACCAAAAGTGCTCCAACTACGCATTAACCACCTTGTGTGGGTATTGTGCAGGCCTGTGTGAGTGAGTGAAGCTTGTTAACTCTTCCTAGTCCCATCCCGAAGCTCCAACACGCTCATCTACCCCTCATAGTGATGTGAGCTAGGGAGCGAACCCCAACTCCTCCCTCTTCTGTTGTTTTCTACTTGGACTCACATTTGAATCTTTGAAGGAATTGGAAGTGCATCAATATAAACATTTGGCCACCTCACTCTTCACATGTTCATACAAAATAACTATTTTTTTCCTATCTTTTAGTTCCCCCTCCCTCTTTGCATAATTTCATTGATAATCACCAAAGAAACCAATGCAAAAATTATTAAACTACATCAAGATATTTCTTGAATTTAAGGAATTCTTTCAATGGAAAGATATGGTTAGAACATTATGAACCATTTGCAAGCCCAAGCTACTTCCGTGCAATAAATATTATTCAAATCACATCTATTGAATAATAAAACTGATTGAAATGGCCCAACAAACTCTACAAGAGCTAGATAAGAACTTAGTTATATAACTAGGTTTGCCAAACAAAATGTAAAGTTATCTTGCGTTTAGTTTTGGAACAAGAAATGGAAAATGAACATGTTGGTCAACAACCTCAGCTCCTTGTGTTTCAGTCTTGTGATACCAAACATCCCATTCTAGCAATTTATGAAAAAACATATACATGAAGTTGCAACTATTGATATACAATTGTGAATTGAATCACATCCTTTAATAGAATTGTGGTTTAAGTTTAGAACCACAATTGTTGTTAAAAGAAAGATATGACTACCGAAATTAAGGTGCATTGATCACAAACTAATCACCAGATGGAATTTTCCTTAAATCATCAAAATCAAATATGACCTACAACCAATGAATTCAAGTTAATAGCTTCCACTAAGATGTATGGTCACAATACATCCAAAAACACTACAAATCCAAGTAGTTTTCTAACTATTAAACACATCAAAATGGAATTGTCACATTCAATATGGATGAAAGCTAAAATTTAAAAAAATACATCAAGAATTTCGACTTTTCCAAAATTGGAGACAGAATAATGGTGTAACCAAACCATGCAACCATTTTTACAAATTAAGATTGTTATGGCTAAAAAAGCTTGTGTGTTTCCCCCTTCAAAATGTACAGAAAAACCACATTCTCAAATACCTATTAACTCTTCTTGAAAATCATCTTAGTCTAAGCTTAATCCATTGTCCACTACATTGGATGGACCATATTCCTAGCAACATTGTGGTTATTTTTTACCTTAATTAGTAGACATAATCACTATCATAAACTTGCACAACACCATACCTACTAGGTGTGGAAAGCCTCACGCACCCCTTGGATAAAGTAATGTTTAATTGCCATTTTTCATGAGCTTAAACATAACTTTTCCCAAGACTAGCACTTCTCCAAATGTGTGATACAAATTTGACATTGAAAATTCTTGAGATAATTTAATCACATGGAGAAGCCACTTGAATTTAAAAACCTTTTGTGTTTTACCCTTGAGAAAGTTTACTCCCAAGGGCCTCTCCTAATTTGAGGGTTGTAGCCTTCAAGGTAATAACTTGAAGGTGTAGGCTTGAAAGTGTAACCTTTGGGCTCCCAAGGGCCTCTCCTAATTTGAAGTTCTCTAGTTTTGCAAAATTTTAGAAATTGAAATTAAAGTTTATTCTTATTCCATTTTTTCCCAAAAATCTAAAACAAAAGGTTTTTTGATCTTTCTAAAATTTCAAAGAACCATAAGTGGAAGTTCTTTAAAAATTCAAATAACATTGGTTTGAATGCAAGCCCTTTTACATGGATTAAGCTTCCTTTGGACCACTTTTGTATCCATTTGTTGGGTTTGAATTTGTGTCATGCACATAGGCCTTCTCAAGAATATTAATCTGGTTCCCATTTGTGAAACCATGGCTTTTGGGTGATTATTAATCTTTGGTGTTACAAACATAATTCATTAAAGGAATGAAGCATTGCAAGGATGTGTTATTATTGACAACAATTGTGAAAAGGATTCATAGGCATAATGGGGGGGGTACTTAAACCACAAATAATGTGATAATTCAAACAAATCCCTTTGGCACCTTCTATTACCTCACAATTTCCATTAAGGTTGCAGCACAACAACAAAGACAAGGAATAATGCACCACCCACATATGTTATCACTTGCCATAGACACCATGTAATATTTTCAACCACTAGTGTAGTGTTTCCAAACAACAAGCCTCTTGAAATTAACTAGATATCAAAAGAGGCTCGACAATAAGCACCTTGAAGTCAATCAATGATGAACGCTACTAGAAACTTATAGCACACATATGAAAAGAGAATGAAAAATTGAATGCAATATTAAAAGTAATGGAGAATTTTCCTTTCTAGAAGTGTAAGTGCCAAGAAAGGAACCTCTTAGAACAACCAACTACAAAGCACAAAATAAAAATCATTTCCTTATAGATTGTATTTCCAAACCTAACTAAATAGAAGAATTGGGTGCATGTGTGATGTACAAATGAATGCCTTGCAATTGCTAACAACAATGTGGATATTCCACTTTGAATTCCATTGATATGGGTACATACCACAGTGGCAACTCCATGGCTTGAAATTGCACCTATCATTATGCCCAATGGTGAGGATGCAATTGCCAATGTTGCACCAACCATACAATATTTTCATTAAGAATCCTTTCATATTTATTAATGATCTACCTCATGATCGAACCAAACCACAACTACCTTTATACATTGTGGATGAAACATTAGAATTGACTTGATCTCTATTGTGCCAATCCGATGCCCACCACAACATCTCACCACAACATCAAGTTAGTGTCCACTCTAAACAAAGAAAATGTTTATTGACCACTGTAGACAATTGGTGCCAAGTTGTGAGCAATAATCAAACCTTCGTGTCAACAAACATTAGCATGAAAATTCAATCACAACACACCTAACATTAATGACATCATCAATTTGTCCAATGAGCCAATAATAGCCATCTCCATCCCTACCAACAAAATCAAGCAATCTTTGCTTCAAAAAACCTTAGAGAGGACATGATTGAAAATCATCATAAAGAAAAAAAAGTTAATGTGGGGGTAAAAACCTATAACTAGGAGTCAAAGGCGTTACTTTTCAAAAAGACATGGGTTACTTTTGGGTTGTTGTTTTTTTTTTTTCCTCACTACTATGTGGCATGTACTGGTTGGTTGATTTCAAACAAGTACATGATAAAGTTCATCACATGTTTTCCATTTTTTCCCCTAAACCTTAAACGATTATATGCCACCCCTTTCACTATTGTCATTTCCTACTCCCTCCTAGTGAACTCTTCATTCATTACATGCTAGCCATCGCACTTTCATGTTCTTTCATCATTTATTTCTCTTTATTCGCATGTTGAAAGTTAACATGTAATCACGGCAAGGATTGTGCTATTCACAACATAGGAATTTAAAGTTTTGTGTTACTGCAAACAAAGGCACCAAGTTTCTAGGTCAACATACAACTAGTGCTCTATGTTTGGGGTTCTTTAGCACTTTAAGAATTATGAAATTGTAAATACATAGATGAAGTTCAAATGCATGATGCACATTGTTGTTGCAAGATTTGATCACAAGATGCACATATTTTAGTTCATAATTTCCTAGAGCTTATTGTACCAAAAAGTTTGAAGGTTCTAAAGAGGCAAACTCAAAGGTTATGATAGTGGTGAGTCTTACATTATGTTCCTTTTTCTTCATTTGCTTTGGTAGATATTATTTGTAACTCATTATATCTTAATTGACCTAGAGGATATAGAAAGTTCATATAATGAACTTATTTTCTTGGTATCTTGCTTTCGATTAGGGTGGAAGTTTGTTTCAAATAATGACTTCTAAGTGTAGGTGGAGGCACCATGCATTTAAAAAGGCTTAGGATTTCAAGTGTATCAACTCAAGAGCTTGGCCCAATGGAGATCCATAGGTCTTCAAAAAGCAAGTTGCATGGAGTTGAAATCTATAAATCTATAAAAGACAAACAAGGATATTTCTATTTGCTTCTAACCGGGTTTAACTCATGTTGTATAACCATTCCAGATTGTTAACAAATTTATAATTTGTGTTTTATGTGGTCTATTTATGCTTTAGCAATGTTCTTTGCGTTTTGGAGGTTGGATAAAGGAGCTTCAATGGGAAAACTTATAAGGATATGATTATTTACAATGTTTGGAAGAAAAATCTGAGAAGGTAAAAGAAAAATTAGCCTAGCCATATAGGTATAGATTATTTTGTAATAGAACTTATAAATTCAATAATATGTGGCCATAGGTTGCATCTTCACAATTCTTGAACATCACACATCTAGAAGGAACCTATGTTGACACAATCCCATATGTTTGATACAATTGCATCTTCATAATTCTTGAGCATCACACATCTTGAAGGAACCTCTATCAAGGCATAATCCATACTTCTAATACCATGTCCATGTTGAAATATGCACATAACCTTATTGTGGTTCCAATTGTTTGTTTTAGTTTATTCTTTTGTCAAAACCTTGCTTCAAGTTCTAAAAGTGTTGGGAGGAGAAATTTAATACAACAAAATGAATATGAAACCATCAACACAAGTCTCTTGTTGATGTAATCATGGTTGTTAAGGGACCTAGGGTGGGAGGGTGATAGTTTAATTGGTAGTTCTTTATGG
Source organism: Sphagnum tenellum (assembly GCA_963921925.1). Taxonomy (NCBI): domain Eukaryota; kingdom Viridiplantae; phylum Streptophyta; class Sphagnopsida; order Sphagnales; family Sphagnaceae; genus Sphagnum; species Sphagnum tenellum. The sequence continues at coordinate 15,733,806 of OY998151.1, forward strand.
TTATTGAAGGTGGTTGTAGTTGGGCATGTGGAGTAATTTTAAGATTTATCATGTTCTTCTTGAGGTATTCCCTAGTGTACATTTTGTTTTATGAGTGTTTGTTTGCATAATTTTGCCTTTTTCTAACAATTTGCCAATAACTCCACTTCCATATCCATGGGTCCATATGTATTACCTTGCTGAGACTCTACAACAATTTGTTGATTTGATGTGAACATAGGACCCCATGATGTGCACATGATATTGAAGATTACAAGCTCTTGATCATGGATTAGAATTGAACATGACATTTTTGCTTATGGGTTTTTGAAATCATAACCAACTCAAATTGACATTTGTTCGTAATTAATATTTGTTTCATGTGGTTTGTTTTTTTGTTCATGCTTCACATTTTTGTATGTGTTCTTATGGGTTGGATTAGGAAGTTTTGGCATGAGCTTGTTTCATATTTTTGGCAACAATGGAAGTAGAAGATGGTACATGAATATAAACCTTGCTTACATTTCTTTTTATGGTGTAAAGTCTAAACACAACCATGCCAGTTAATTACCTAGAGGTGGTTATATCAATATCTAGTTTCTACATTTTTTCTTTGTCACCATGATGCCCATTTCCATTACTTCTAGTGGATTATTAAAGTTGCAAAAATTGTCACAATAGATACATGAGATTTGTATCAAAATTACTTCAACTATAATACTTCCTTTTGCCTACAAATTCTCCAAACCAATGTTTGGGTTGATTTGATTTTCCATTTCTTTGAAATCATTGATCATGTCTGATTATACTAAAATCAAAACTAAATTACATATTTTTGTTTTAATAATCTTAAATCCACATTAGGTGAGGGCTATTGAGTATAAAAACACATAAAACATTTTTAAAATGTGTATTAAAATCTGCCAATTCATAGGCATATCTATAGTTCAGGAACATAAAATAAAACCCTTAAAAAGATTGCTTAAAAAAATAGTTGTTGTGACAAGAAAGTAGTTACTATCATGCTTGTATTTTCAATTTTATTGCAAGCTACATTAGAAGGCGTAATTTGCCTTCATAATTATGAACTTATGTCCACCATCGTTGCTACCCTCCATGGGTAGAGTTCCATATAGTGACCATGTGTAAATAAAAATTGTTGTCCTCCTTGATTACAACTAGCATGTAAGAACTTTTTAATACAAAGTTAATAGAGTCTTCTATATAAAACAAATTAGATATTGGCATTTCACAAAGAAGTCAAGGCTATATATATATATATATATATATATATATATATAGGTCACAATTTTCCATTAAACACTTTACATTCTTCTTCACAAAAGTGTCATCTTCTTCTCCTTTAATCTTCATAATCTTCAAAAAACAACAAGAAAGAAGGGGGCTCTAAAAAGGTTCCCCACCACCCATATGCAAATGATTCCTCCTTAGTTAGTGGCAAAATAGATGCCAACCATTTTATTTTCAAAAACTAATTAATCCAAGTAGCTTCTTCCTTAGTATATAAATCCAAACTTACCAATAGTAATTATGAAGTTACTAGGAGGCCCTTCATGCTTGCTAGACTAAAAGTTTTACTCATTAACCAAAAAATATTTATTAAAATTATATTCTAGAATTAAGCTTTGATTATTTTGAAATTCTATGATGAAAGTTACCATCATATAACATAAGTAAGTTTATTGATTAAAAACCTAACTATCTAGTCAAAACAAACATGTATGAAATGTTGGACAATGGTGTATGTGGCACCCATGTGGAATTGTTTGGATTGACTAGAGTAAATTATGTGTTTAAAATTAATCATTTAGACATGATTGATTATGATAATTATGCTAGTTTTGATGATATGACAATACTAAAATAATAATGAAATGATATTCATTGTTTTTTTAATTTATTTATAAAAACAAATTACAAACCTCATGTTTTCATTTGTTATCTTAAAGTAGGGGTCAACATTTGAAACATAAAAAAATGAAATGTGAAAAAATGGAAGATCAAACAAAAAAAATTCATTTTAATTTATTAAAAAAAACTTAAGTAATGTACATGTGAAACTTGAACCAATTTTAAAATTTAAATTTTGAAATTACACATAGTAAAAGTCTGCCTTCTTTTATAGAAAAAGACATATGAGATATTTAAAAATAAAATAAAAATATTTATTATGCTTAAATTCTACCCAAATATATATTTTGAATTAGTTTATTTTGACCATTTGGAAAAAAATAAAAATTTAGAATTATAATTTAAATAAAATAATTGTAAAAAAATGACTAAATTTAATGTAATAAATTTTACATTTTGAAAATTTAAAAAATTGTAAATTTCAATGTACTAAGTATCAAATTAAAACTAAATCAATCAATTAATGATGGACATGTGTAAACAATTTCATTATGAAATTGCTTGATCATATAATAAGATCATAATGTGTGATATTAAAAAATAATTGAAATATTTTGTGATAACAATTTACATCATTGCATGAAGTGGTGGTCAAATGATAAAGGCATGGGATTGTCATTAAAGAAGTGAAGGTTCAAATGTCACTTTGGACATGTTTTGTTGACTTTCTTTTTGGAAGGTGGAAAGGAAGGCATGTCAACATCATGAAAACCTATCATACATTAGCTAAACTCAAAAAATAAAAATCAACAACAAAATCATAAGTCTAATGCAACCTTTGAGTTATCCATATTTTAATCTGGAAAGTTAAAAATTGTTATTATTAAATTATTTATATAGTAGAAAAAATATTAATTCGAAAATTAAATTAATATTACCACACCTAATAGTTTTAGTCATTTCAATATTATTGAAAAAAATTGGCCTAATCAATTGGTCCAATTTGAATAAAGAGAATTTTGTCCCCTATTTGTTTTGATTCAAAACTTAATCATGAAAATAAAACTAAAAAACACATTTGTTTTGTAGTGAAATGATCAATGTGTTTTAGTCAATTGGGACATTTAATCAACTTGAACAAAACAAAATAACATTCTAATGAAAATGACCAATCTTTTTTATCCAAACGGGACATCTTATCATATCACAAATTTATAAGCTTCATGGGTTCATTCCAAATCCATGCAAAAATCTATTATTTCGTAGGTTTGTATTGTGTAAACACAAATGTCATGCATTATTTAAACACAAAAGTCACGTGCACAATTTTTTTGTGTAAACAACATAAATAAACATATAACATTTGTGTTTAAACAATATGAATAGACATATGACATTCATGTCTAAACAATGCACATGACATCAATGTTCAAACAAAAAAAAAAGATGAATGACATCCGTGTCTATTCCATATGAACCTATAAAAAATAGATTTCATACAATTATTATTGCCAAACCCATTAAGTTTGTGATATGATGTTAGTTGATAGGCCAAGCTAGCTACTAGCTAGGCTAAGTAGATAACCTAAATGTACTTACCTACTTACCATCCCATAATCTACCTACCTCCTACCTACCCACCTCCTACCTACCCACCTACCTGCCTATAACATGGATGGGTCCAAATTGACTTATCCAAATTGAGGGGTCCAAATCGACTTATCTAAATTGATGGGATGGTCTTTTTGATGCCTTTCCAAATTAGGCCTTTTTTTACTTGATTTTCTTATTAGATAAACTTGTTATTGTAATAGTGGGGAGAGGAGGGGAAAAAAATGAGAAAAAAGTTGGGGGTGGTAAAAGAAGATGATAATGAAGGTGAGCTCCTTGTAATGGCATGACACAAGAAAACAAAGAAAGCAAATAGAAGATCATGAAGAAAATTGGCTCCTTGTAATAACAACATAAGAATGTGATGACAACAAAGGCTGCCATAAGGAGCTTCACTAGTTGTGATGACATGACACACAAGAAAAAAAATAGGAAAAAAAAGGTTATCGTGGGGGAGCTTGGCACTCTAAAACACACACACAAACACACACCATAATGTGAAGGGAAAAAAGAAGAAAAGAAAATTCAAGGGAAGTCCAAACAAAAAAACTAAAAAGGAAAAAATTGCAATGGGTTCAACTTGGATCCCCATGACATTAATAATAAAAGACCACAAAATTTGACATGAGTTCAACTATCATTATGATAGGACAAACAAAAAAAAGAAAAAAAAGAAAGAATGAGAGGAGAGGAAGGAAAGTGGCAAGCCTCCTTCCTTTCTAGCAAGTTTGAAATCATGTTTACATTCTTTCAATTGGAGGAAAAGAAGTTCAAAGGTGTGGAAGGAAAGGGAACAAATGGGCGGAAATAGCAGGAACTAGCAAGGAAAGGAAGGAGGGGAATTAAAATGGTGGCTCGGTAGGCTTCAGTGTCATGGATAGGTATTCAATTATGTGTAAGTAGATGGGACTACTTAATACTAAGGATGAAACCAAAATAAAGGGGGTTGGGGTTCATCCAATGAAATTGAAAATTCCATAAGATGAAACATTGGTGTGTTTATGGGTGTTGGGTCATATGAGCCCTCATAACATGATAGTCAAACAACTGAAATAATGTGCCAAAACCAATTTATGTTAGGTATGAAGTGGTTGCAAATTTGAATTTGAAAGATAAATGTTCGGGCATCATTGGTGAAATTAGGGGAAATAGTGTTTTAGGCCCAAATCAATGTTAAAAACTTGTTACAATTGCATGCACTTTGTAAGTACTAATTCACTAAGGCAACTTTTTAAAATATTTAACACATTAATTTGTACAATATGATTAAATACAATTTTTTTCATCAAACCTAAGTAGAAGTTTTATGAGGTTATTATAACATTTGGGAGTTATTTAATTGAAGAGAATTCCTCAAAACAATTCAAAGTTCATATTTTAGCTATCTCATTGACCATGTGGGCTTTAGTCACCCCTAGTTGGCACCTGCTTATTCCAAAGTACTTGTCTAGTTGTGTATATATTTTTACATTACTATGCCTTCACAATTCATGCCAAAATAGGTGATGAACACAAAATGAGGATGCAACATGTATCAAATAAACTTTACATTTGTTTTGTTTTGTGAAAGAGGGGGTTGGGGGGCGAGGGGGGAATAGGATTTTTTAAAAACAAATTTTGTTCCCAATGTGTTCCCGCTATGCTCCCTAATGTGTTCTAAATAACAGCTCATTGTGTAACATATGTTTTGCACAACATTGTCCTTTTGAAACCTATACATGTGACATCACAAACTTGCCCCCTCTTTGTATGAGTGCTTTTACAACACCTTAACAATATGTTCAACGTTCAATGTTGATACAATCATTGATATGATGTTAAGGTGACATTGTAACAACATGTCTTGAAATGACATTGATATAATATTAAAATATTTGACATCTTATCAATATTAGTCCAATGAAAAAAATATGACCAACATTGGCACAACATACATTAATAAGTCATCAAATTGATGACTATATGTTGAATATTCAATACTGATACGATAATTGATACAATATGTTGATGGCATCATAACAATATGTATTGAGTTAGCATTGGGATTGTTTTGACATAATTTACATTTTTTCAACACACATTCAATGAATAAAATGTTATCAATGTTGAGACAACACAAATTGATTAACTATTGAATTGTCATTGTTACAACCTTCATAAAGGTGAATTTTCAATGTTGTTGCATATCACATAACACATTAAAAATGTTGAAACAATGGTACTCATTGTCATAACATTAATACAATCCTGTGAAATGTTGCAATATCAAATGGACAAATAACAAGCATTGATTCAATATAACTAGACAATATAAGTTAGTAACTTGTTTAATTGTCATAGATAAGTTAGTAATTCAACAACCCCGTTTACTTTGAAAATAAAAACTAATTCAAAATTGTACCAAGATTAGTAACTAAAATTTTAAATTGTTAATCTTTCTTTTTTAATGAAATTTGTAGTGGCAATTATTTTTTATTTTAGCAAAGAAAGATGATAACATCTTATGTTATGAAGTTAGTGCATGTTATAATTAATTCTCCATATTTTTTCTCCATCCTCACAAAAAATTTGACAAACAATAGTCCTTATCTCAATAAAAGTGTAAAAGTTCCCATACTAAAATAGTAATCTAGAGAAGTCATGTATAAAATGATCATAATCAATAATTAACAAGCTAAATCAATTTGAGAAAAATTAACTTCTAAACCCTAAAACACTCATTTTGCAAACAAAATATTTGCCTTATATGAAATTTGTGTGAAAACCTTGATCCAACAAATTATGAACCTAAGTAACAAAATTTATGCTACAAAAATTCCCAAAAGGATTTACCACATAGCCTACCCCCAAATAAAACACAACCAAACTTTTTTTTTAAGAAGGAGAAAAAAAAAGAAAAAAAATCTTTCTGTCGGATGAAAAATTGCAAGCCACATCCGTTCACAAAAGGGACGAACAAGCCACTAGTCGGGAAACCGACACCGACTGGCTGAAGCCGGTGGATATAACTATGGATAGACGATATGACGGGTCCGTCTTGTGATGCGGTGACCACGGTCACAAATGGGTGAAAAAAATACTTAACCATTGTTAAAATCTGACCTTCGTCTTTCTCTCTCTTTCTGCGTGCGCCCGCCCTTCCGTCCTCTGACAATTGCGTGCTCTGCTGCACTCTGCGTGTTTTCCTAGCTGTCCTCCGTTGTCTCCTCACGTCTCCAATAATTCGTGCTCATTACTGTCTGTTGCACATGCGCATCGCTTCCGAAACGTGCTACGAAATCCTCCACCCTTTTCTTTGTTTTTTTCCGGCCTCGTTTTGGTTCCGTTTCGTGTTCCGCTGAGACCGAGTCGAGCTCTCGTATCGCATCGGCCTAGCGAGTCCTCTAGTCTCATTGCACTTTGCTTCGTCTTCCTAATTCTTCAGAACTGGCTAGCAGGTCCGATCGTCGTTGTCTTTTTGTTTGTTTTTATTTTAAGAAAATCATTTGAAGGTTCTTGCTAGGGGCAGGGGTTCGTAATTTCTGGATTTCTTGTCAGTTCGTGGTTTCCGTGCGATTGCCTCTTCCGAGCTTTACACGCAATCGCCGGGTGATATGTATCCGGTTCTGCTCGTTTGATTGTTTCTTTTTCGTTCAGCATTGAGTCTTCGGGTGTGGAGGCTAGGGCTTTATTTGCATTGTGGCTTCTCTGTTTCTGGCATTGTCTCTCTTTCGAGTCATAACTATTTGGCTTTGCCGCACGTGCGAGAAGGAATCGAGAAAGGCTTTGTCTCCAGCCCTTGTCTAGATAGCAACGCCGATCGCTGTTTCTAACGGAAGCATCATCGTAATGAGCAGTTCATTTTGACGTCGGGTTGCACGAAAATAGGGAAGGAGCCATCCTCGTTCTAGTACATTCATAGCAGTTGGCCTGCTGGAACACAAACGAACAGAATCCTTCAGAGTCCCCCGTTGCTCAATGCTGTCGCAGGAATTGCAAGGAAGGTTAGAGAGGGAAACTGAAAAGGTCGTTGCACCATGAAATTTGTCAATGTGCAGCAGATCGTGAAGGCTTGTAAGCATGGTGTGTACCTTTGGTTCACCGGTTGTGCCAGTGAAATTGGCATCCAATCCAGAGATACGAAGTGGTGAAGAGCTTCGAAAGGATCTTCAACAGCTTCACTTGAAAGGATCAAGACACTCGTTGTGCAAAGATGGTATGTCCGTTGAAACTCAAGGTTTTCCATTCCCACCTGTCTGTGCATGGAAGTTAGTTCAACATCACGACGCATCGTGCGAATGCTGCTGTCAAAGTTTACATCTTTGCAGATCAGAGGTCCAAGGCCTGTTACAGTCGCAGCTATCTTTATGCTTGAATCACAGTCGAAGTGCGGAAAGAAGGATGTCTCTTCGGTAGGTTGCTTAACGCTTTGGATCATATGCATTCCAACCGTAGCAGCTTCAGCAACAGAAGGACAGTCCTGGTGTGAGATCCATCTGTGATGTGTACTTTGTTTGAAATCTTTCTAGGTTTAGCACATTTCTATCACCTGGACTCCAATGATGCATAATTTTCACTTCGGAGAGAGAGAGAGAGAGAAGCACCAAATGTAAAAAGATGATGACAGAGACAGATTCGCCGGGCTTTCCTTATCTATCTCGTGAACCATAGAACGATATTCTGGAGAACATAGGCCAGTAAAAATATGGGTATATGCAGGTGCTGATCATTGGCGTTCACTCTATCTCTGATAGGCAACAAACGAGAATTTAGTTTTTCCTGCAAAAGTCATCAAGGAGCTTGCAAGAGAGTTGAAGAACCTAGATGAGAGCCCACCTAAAGGTATTGCGGTGTTTGTTAATGAGGAGAACTTCTCCAACATAACTGCTGATATTGAGGGACCATGTCCGCATTCTTCTGCCTCCTTATTTTCCTGTTTCCCATTTTTGTCTTTGTGATAACGAGATTGAACTTCCGGATTCAATTCACCATTTGTGACATGGGTAGTAGAGATTGGAGATTGGGGATATGGATTTATGTAAGTGCTACTGAAGATGAGTATCAAGAGAGTGTGAGAATCTGATGCTTGTGGTCTGTGAACTGACTATTGCACTGGTATTTGGAACAGATGGGACACCATATGAAAGAGGTGTATTTAGAATGAGGTTGATTTTGAGTCATGACTTTCCCCAAACCCCTCCCAAAGGTGCAGACTTATCTCTTTTTCTCTATTCTCTACAGTCTAGCAATTTTGTAGATGAGGTTGCAAATTTTGTCCCTTTTGCTGGATGATGTTGTATTAGTAGTAATCTTAGCAAAGTCAATGATATTAGAGGGTTCTTGGCTTGCCTTTTTATTGCTTGCCAACATCATGATTAAGTCTCCTGTTGCTTTGCAGAAATGCAACAGAAACTGGGGGTGCAGAATTTTGTAACTATATGCCCTAAGTTTTGACCAGATTGTTATATTCTTTGTACATCCATTCTCTGGATCTGATGAATCCATAATGGCAGATAGTCACTGCCATTCATGATGCATGTGATGGTCTGTGACTGACATTCACAAGGTTATGACCACACTCATTCTTGTTGTGTTTCTTTTGGTTTGGCCAGAACAGACACAATATTTTTCTGGACTTTTTTTCTGTAATCATGCTGATGTATTCTGGGCAAATGCTATTGATCCAGGTTTAGCAACCTGATTTTGGTAACTTTGGTGATGTGATGTGATGGAATGCAGGCTATTTCATGACCCAAATCTTCCACCCAAACATTGTGAAGAATGGTGAAATTTGTGTTAACACTCAAGAAAGATTGGAAGCCCACCCTTGGTCTTCGCCATGTTCTTCTGGTAATTTCCATCCATTGAGAGGTGCTTTATCTTCGTTGTGTTGCTTCTCACTTAAGTCTATTTACCTATTATTCATTCTAGTCAAAGAACTTGTTCAACTTGCTGTCTTGTGCAACTATATATTGGCTTGGAGTTGGATAATCTAGTTTAATAATCCTAGTCCATCATTCATCCTTCCCTCTTCTGTGTAGTTAATCTATTGCTAAATCAACTATCTTCCTCATGTTTGAATGTGTCAAATTTTGGGTTGTATACCCAGTCATTGTTTTCAACTGCTAGGCTAGAATTCTACAGCTGTGTTATCTATCATATGTGTTGCCCCATTCAACTATGTTGTTGAGTTTGTTAGGGACTGTAGCAGCTTGACAAGTGACAACCATGACCAAGTTGGCTTTGGTGGCAGAGGTTTGGGTTGGAGGAAGAGGGACTTTTCATGGGTGTGTCACAGATCCTAGGCTAATGATGATCCCCAAGGGAATCTATTTTGGGTTGTGAGGAGATTTGTGGGAGCTGATGATCCCCAAAAGAATATGTTTTGAGGACTCAAGCAACAACACAACAAGTCTTTCGACATGGTTAGTATCCTTGAAACATATTATTTGCCTACTCATCCATGTCAATAATGTATGGATGCTTCAGAAACATGGACTATACTTTTATTACAATTTTTTTAATAGTTGGCAATAATCATCTGTGTCTGGAGAAGTATCTAGATTTGAGGGCCTAGTGTGAAAGAAAATGAGAAGGTACTGTGAACTGCTGAAGGCATGGAGACAATATCAGGAGGGCTTCATTCAATGTGCAGGTCTTCCAGAGATTGTTGCGTTTACTTCTGCTTGCAGGCACTTAGGCTGTCTCACCAGGTACACTATGACATGTGAAGTTCATCTGCTTCTCATTCCGTCAAATCTCAGAAGGCTTGTCCTATTTCCATTCTATGCAATTAGTCACTCAGTGGGGATGAAGAGTGTTTCAGTTTCTGGTGACTTAATCACAATTGGCAGCCTACAGTTTGAAAAAGACTAATGGAGAGTGTTTGTGAATTACAGGTTTCGTGGGGAGAAGACAGTGGATGCTTTGGTGGAATGGGCGGCAACATCCCTTCTCAAGTTGCCTCGCATCTTGTACTATGGTGCTAAAGGCTTGGTAACCCACAATACCCACTATCTGAGCAATAGTTTTGTGGTTGAAGTTCTGCAAGGTTGCCTCTATTGCCTCTGTTGCCTCTGTCTTGAATTTGCAACAGCTCACTTTATACTTATGTGAAGTTTTGATTAGTCAGGTTTTGGGATCCTCAGTTTAGAGAATGCACACAACAATTGATTGCAGAGTGCTTCTGGAAGGGAATCATGGCCTTGCCATGGTGAACCCAAATCACAAATCCAGGCTGATTACCTGATCATTTGTTGGGTGAAATACATGCAAATGACAGATGTCATCCAGAAAACAGGTCTTCACAAGGTGCAGTGCTTAATTTCAATCCATTTTGGTTTACCTACTTTTCCACACTGAGCTCAATTTATAGTACCACTGATGCATGAAAAGTTGCAAGGGCTGAAGGAACAAGGAAAATTAATAAAGAAGGAAAATGAAGGCAAGAAGAAGCTAGAACTTGCTTACATCAATAATGACAATTTTTTTTGTGAGCAGGTGAAGGTGATAGTGTTTTCTAACACAGGTGAAAAGGCAGCACCATACATTCGACAAGCTACTAAGCAGTACTGGGATTATGCAATCTTTGCTATGGTGCTTTGGCAGGAGCAGAACAACACATTTTGGGAGACCAGGTTGTTTGTTTGCACTAGCACATTCTGTTTTGCTTTTCTTTATTGTACACTGCAGAACTTAGCTGATTTCTAGAACTTTCAGGAATCTTCTCCTTTTGTTTCTTCATAAGGTCCTGCATCACCTTCAACATGTGCAGGTACACATTTATTTGGTATGCACAGAGAAACTAATCAACATATGGTGATAATTGGGTTATTGTGGACAGAGTAGGAGTGAAGTCAGCACCCGCTGTAGTGTTTGTGAAGGACCCTGGCCTGGAACCTATCATTTATCATGGCATGAATTGCCTACCTTCTCTTCCACTTCTGATACTATGATCTTCCTTCAAGAAAAACATCAATAGCCTTAGATGCTCTATTCAATCATCTCAAGGTCAACATTTCATTATCTCCTTTGTATTGTGTAACTGCTTTTTTTTGCGATCTTGTGATCCAAAACTATGACAATTTAAGAAGTTGTCACAATTCTTGTAACCAATGGCGCATATGCAATTTCTAAATGCTTTTGTTGTGGTGTGCCTATAACACATTTACATCATAATAAACATGAATACAATATTGATTCACTATTGAATATCCAATTTGCAACTGTGTTGTTGCAACATTACATCACCTACCTTCAACAACACATAGACAATACAAATACAATGTTGGGAAAGTATGATTATAACATAGATGCAATAACATAAACAACAAGAATACAACATTGAGTCAATATTGAATATCTAGTTTGTAGCTATGTTGTTGCAGCATTGCATCCCTTATGTTCAACAATGCACATGCAATGCAAATACGATGTTAAAAAAAATGAGTACAACATGAATACAATATAGAATCAATACAATAGAGTTTGTAACCATATTGTAACAACATTGTATCATTTACAACTAAAAATGCATATCCAATACAATCATAATACTAATGCAATATCATTACAATATGGACATAATATGAATACAACATGGCAAACAACATAAATACAATGCAAATATGATGCTACATCAATTATCATTGAAACAATACCAAAAATAAATCAATACAATCTAAATTGTTTCAATGCCTATTTTACACGAACAAAGCACTAAACCTTGGACATCTTGTAAAAGTATTGTGAAAGCACTTAAATAACACTAATACAAAGGGGTCCCCACTTTGTGATGGAAGCAAATATAATTGGGGCTTTATTTGTTTTAAGATTTAAAAAGATCAAATAAAAATAATACATTAGATAAACAAAGAAGTACAACTCAGGCTTGGGGGAACACCCCCAAAGCAAATCAAATACAACAATCTTGATAGATTAATTAATAATGTATATTAACCTAGGTAATTGATAATTCCATCTAATCCTATGATTATCTTTAGCACAAAGAATGAAATGAAAATGGGAGAGCCTTAAATTTTTTTGATGCGGGTCTTCTTGTTAACAACCATTCTAAACACATGTTAGAAATTTTTTTCCCATTCTAGTTTGCCATATGCAATAATGCCTTCCATGATTAATTGGCTTAGCTTATAGTCAAAGTAAATTTGATCATTAGGAATCCTTTCATTAGGTTCAATTCATCTACTTGTGACCACCACCCTTTTCATGAGAGATCCAATATAACATCATACATATGTAAGCTCTAAGGATTTTTTTGTTGAATAGACAATATGAAATGTTTAGTTTATTTATGCTACGTTGAAGCAATCATATGTGTTTGAGCTAGAATAGTGAGGTGGCAAGCTAAGTACTCCATGTTAGCTTGCCCCTAAGACAATCATTTAAAATTTGTGCATCATTTAGTTTTAAGAATGGCCAAATCACACATGTGGGATAATTGACCTCCATCTTTTTATGTACCTTGGGTTTCCACACATTGACAACTAGGGCTTTGTGATATAGGGCCTAAAGGAATAAATGTATCTTTTGGTCCAATTCCTTTTCCATATCTCACTCTATTTGATGTTGTAATCTTGGGATAGCACATGGCCACTTTAGGGTGAAAGCACATTACAATGGACTTTTTGGGATGTCATGGTTTTTTTTTTTGGGTTAGGTCAAGTCTTGTCGTAGTTTTGGACTCTCTTATGGACTTTCAATTGATGTTTTAAATCCATCATAGTTTGCTTCCACCTTTCTTTGTAATTTTTCAAAGCAAGGATTTTTTTTGGTAAATAACTTTTGCCCTTTTTTGATGGTTGCATCCAATAGTCATAATCCATATGCCCTATGGTGGAAACATGATTAAAGGACCCAAGGGCATGAAGGTAAAAGTTCATATCCAAGGATTGCATGTGACACATGTCAATTTGTATCAAATATAAATATTTTTTTACTACATTTTGATCCTACATCATGTATATTATGCATTCATGCTCTTTATCACATGAAAATGAATAACTTTTTAAAAATCCACATCCTTAAAATTCATAATTCTCAATGCCAAAAACATGTTTGACCCAAATGTATTCAAATGTGCTATGAAAATGAATTTCACCAATTTCAATTCCTTTTGTTATGTTAATCACCAATGTTAAGATCATTTTTGCTTTTGAAGAGGAATGGTGCACATTTAATAAGGAAAAAAAACATTTGAAAAAAAATGTCCACTTTAAAAAATTTGAGTGTTTTAAACATGCAAAAAGAATTTTGATTTGCATCAAAATTTTAGCATTTAAACTTTACAAATAATGGAACCTACTCCAAAAAACATATTGATAATTGAAACTATTGTGTTTTTTTTTTTGTGATTGTTCAAAGATAAATAAATATACTTTTCAGGAATTTCCATTCCCTTGGGTGGCTTTAACCATATTTTCAACACAACACTAATGCTTTGGGTCTAGTTCTAGTGAGCCCAACCATGAAAGAGATGGAATATTGTTTTGTTTGGGGCTTTTCTCAAGGTGGAGACTTGTAATTTATGACCTATGTCCTATGACCTATAATTGGTTCCCTATATCAATTTTCCACCTTGTTAAATTAGGATATTGGAGCTTTCATTAAGGTTGTACACAAGAAAGGTCCATGGGGATCTTGAACCTCTCATTTATGTCAAATTCTCCAAAGTTTCAAAAAGTATTGTGATTGGCCAAAGGTTCATTGCGAAAGAAATTTTAACTTGTCCAACACACCCCCAACTATACAAATTAGATTAGATTGTATGAAGAGTAATATGGATCACACTATGTACTATACAAATATTAATCCAACATCTTTTTACATTGCCTATAAATAATATTTAAATTAAAACTAGGTTTCCAAGCCCAAATTTGACATTTTGAAGTTTGTTCAACACATGGGCTCTAAAAAGGGTGAAGGGAGAAGGTGAATTACATTAAGTAATTTACAAGAATTACCAAGGGCAAAAGAAAAGGGTGTTAGTAGGTGAAAGCACAATAAGCCCTTCCAAAATTGTAGTCACATGTATAATCTTTTGCAATTAATTTTTTTGGTAATGTATGGACATCACCTTTTGGATTTTTTTGGCTTGTTTAAATGTATTTGATTAACTTTTGACTTCATCTAATCAATTAATTTGAAGAATTCAACAAACATTGAAAAATTTGAAGATATGGAATATATTTGTGACAAAATGATACCCATCATAGAGTTTGAAAATTTGAATATATACTTCGAAACTAGGGTTGTGGATAAAATTCTTGGGTGAAATGTTTTTATGGTGTATGATATTGATATAGTGAATTAAATCTAGGAAAATTTAGAAAAAAATTGGATTAAATTTTTTCGGATGAAATTTCATTCAAAAAATGTGTTTTTTGCATTTGGTTAGTAATGAATGTATAATAGCATCTGATTTTTTCTATTAAAAAGAAAACACTACCATATCAAAGAGGGGGAGATTTTATAGATGGGCATTGCATTATTTTTTCAATTTTCTTTTGTTTGGTAATGTTTCATGAATCATAAACATGAGGTCATGTGGTCATTGAAAAATTATAAGTTTTATACTATGTGTACATTGATTTTATCCAATTTTCCTCATCTAATCATTGGATCAAAATGAATTTTGACTCAAATTGAACTTTGAGTTCAAAAATGTTATGCAAATCTTAAAGCTTTTTAATTGTATTTAGGATAATTAAAGGATTCCATCAAAATTTTAGCTTATTGTGTACTATAATATTTGTTATACTTCACCTTTTTTGAACAAAAGTGGTGCACCTTTAATGTGTTTTCAACCTACTTTTGGTTGGGGAACATCCCCCACATGCATAAATTTTAAAACCAATTTTTTTAATGTGAAGGAAGGTAGTTTGTTTGTTTTGTTCGTCACAATGAGATTTCTCAAACCATGATGCTTGGCATCATTGTGTTTTTGGTGTCATTGGAAAGCCTTTGATGAGTAAAGGTGCATTGAAATGGTTTGCTAATGTTTATATGTCTAATGTAAGAATGATTGATGAATGAAAATAGATGAAGTGAACACTTGTTATTATTGGAAAACCTTTGATCGGGGAGATTTTTTAAAAGGAATTTCATAAATTTAAAACCTAAGTTGGGGGGTTGTATTGGATTTTGAGTGATTTTTTGTCACTACAATTAATCTAAAACTTAAATAATCTTTTCACAATTGAACTTTGTCATCAAGGTTATGTTCACACATGAGTTAGCCACACAAGCCACAATAGATTATGTAAGTTACAAGAACATGGGGCAAAGGAGGAGGGTAGGTTACTTCTCGTTGGGGAATATCTCCACATGTGATGTTTAACCATTGTGGAACACAAAGTGAACATGATCATAAGCCTATACATACATGTAAGTTGCAAAACATTACAAGAGAATGCACAAGATACCATACAATAGGCCTATGCGTAAAGGTTTTTATTTATTTATGGAATATTAATGTGTATAAAGTACCCTCCAAATGCACTAGGAAATTTCATGTGCATGTGTACAAATGCAACTTTATTGTTAATCCACATGGAATACTATTTAATAACCTATTAATTTTTTTGAATTGACATTGTTAATTGACTACAATTATCATTACATGGAAAATTAATCAAATGTTAATTCTAGATTAGGAATGTTATTTAAGGGTAGTATTGTTAATGAATTTCCTTCAAGGAGAAATAATTAGAAAAATAATTCAGGAATAGAATTCCAACAAAATAGTATTTGTTAGTGGGTAAATCTCCTAGTTTATCTAATTTAAAAGGCTTCCTTGTAATTACCTAATTATTAACAATAGGTTCATAATTACCATCTTTTATTTAATATGGGATGAAATCACTATAATAATTAGTTTCTAAAATATAGCAATTTTTCAGTTGAAATTATACATATATAGTTTTGAAAAATCTTAAGTGAATATAATTTAATGAGGAGATTTGATAATTTTTAGACCTAAGGTGGGGGAGAAATTGAATTTTGAGACTAGATGCACTGCCTACCCAAAGAATACATGAAGGTTCAGCACATTCAACATTTGGCACCTTAAACTTTGGGGGTTGTGATGGCAAGGGGGTTCACTTGAATGCAGAAGGTAGTGAGTACTTTGTACCAATGTGTGGGTGGTTCTTTGATTTATTTTAAATAACTCCTTGTCTCATGTATTTGAAAAAAATTCAGAATCAAAGATTCATTGGATTTCACAAGGAACTGATGGATTCTACTAATTTTGTGTGTGTACAAATAAATAAATTTATATAATTTTACATGGTCTAATAAAACAATGTGTGTGTGTGTGTGTGTGTGTGTGTGTGATTTTACATGGCCATGTAAAAAATGTGATTTTTACTTGAGGAAGGGAGATTTCATAATGTTTTTTATGATAAGCCAATTAAATGGCCCGTTGGCAAAAAAAAACTTATCAAAATACTCACAATTAATTCATATGATTTTGCAAGAAGTTAATGTCATTAAAGGTATATACTAATATTATCTCTAAAGTAAGGAGAACAACACTAAAACTTTGAGTTTGATCATAAATAGGGCGAGATTCAAAGAAAAAAAAATCTACCCAAAAAAAAAAAAAAAAAAACATTAGCATTCAAGGGTAGGGGGGACCTTAGTTTTTGTGGTGAACTAAGTTTCACCCTCTCTTTCCTTTTTTTTGGCACCTCCACTGAAGCTGCATATATTTTCAGTGCTCCTACTTGTAAAGCTATTATAAATAGTCTCAATTCTAATGAAAAATTCTTAATTTATGGATGCCTCTGATAGAAGGGTTTGAGGTGAAAGGCAGGGCCCAAAGAGAGGGTGATTTTACAAATAATTTTAGTATTTACACTTACATGCCCCAAAACCATTTACATGGGGCCATGTAAATGTATTTGACAAATATTTACATTGGTCTTGTGAAAGTGTTAAAAATTATATATACACTGCAAAAAGAAAACTGAAAGTGTTAAAAAATTGAATGTGAAAATGTAAACGATCCACACTTACACGGGATTTACATGCCATATATATGGCTATTGACATTTACACACACAACTTTTACATGGTTATTTGACTTTTTTCAAAAAAAATGAGCACCAGAGTTGTATACCAGAATTGGGTATTTAATTTTTTGATAACCAATGAATATATATAAACCAAGTATTTGATTTTTTAACAAATCATAGTTATCGACTCCAATAATCACCCTAATACCTAGTGAGGGGTTGATGCAAGTTTCTAATAACTGGCCCACACTGGTTAGTAGTTCATACCAAACTTCAGATACACCAAGACCTATGCAACTATAATGCCAGAATGGGTGTAACCCTTAGGTTTGTTTCTGGCTATAGGGCTCTTAGAACACCTAATAGGCGGTAAAGATTCCATTGTTTTTACTATCTAAACAAAATTTCAACCTTTTCTATTGGTGCATCTGATGCACTAAAAATCATAGGAAAGAAATAGAATTGAGAAAGTTACAACCCCCCAAAGTAAAGGGGTCAAGAACTTAAAAAAACAAATCATCATTTGCTAGAAAGGCTGGCTCCTGAACACCCAAAAAATTCCATGTATGTTGCTTTGTTGCTACTAGAGTTCCAAGATGATTTGTAGAACTTGAGGTGACTCTCCTATAGCACTTTAAATCATTTAAAATGAAATAAAAATTAAGAAAGTTATGAAGTTTGAAAGTAAGAGGGGTCCAAAGATTAGAAAAAAGAAATGTTTTGCAAGTTAGAAAGCTTTTTTTTTTTCTTGTTATTTTTTCATTACTCCTTTTTCTTTGCACTTTAAAGATGATTTCTAAAGCTTGAGGTAGCATTCTCGTAGCATTTTAAATCACTCAAAATGAGAACACATATGATGAAGATATAAATAAATGTTCAGCCATAGGCAAGTGATCAGTGATGGGCTGATTTACCCTAATTGACAGATCAAGACTCTACTATGACAAACTAGTTCTTCAGCAAATAAATTCCTTTTCCAAATTTTACATTTGTCCACAACTGGGTAGAACCCAACTTTGTCCTTTTGACAAATAATAATATTTTTCAGTGGTTATATGTGATAGGGTTGTTTTTTTCAATTATGTGATGTACCCACACTGGCTAGCAAACCTCTAGAAGAGGAATTAGACAATTTTGGCTACAGGCCAAAGAAGAAAGTACAAAAGCTTTCAAAATCCTCCTATAATTTGGCAACCTGTTGAACCCTATTGTCTAGATATAGGGAAAAAGAAGAATTCCCTCGAAATCTGGTGACTTTGGCGCATTTCTTCCCTCAAAAGTTCCTTTGTACCATGTTGCATTCGATTTTTGTTTTGTGAACCCAGTCTAAAAATTTGCCCTAAAAAAGAACACTGATTTGTGGCTTTGAAACCTATTGCTTGTCTTTTTTTTTGAACTTTCCTCTCCAAATTATCTCCCAAGTATAAGCAATAAAATTGTCATCCAAAATATAAAGCCAAGAGGTCTTGCTAGAATGTATTTTCTACTGTTTGGAAAGAGCATGTAGAAAATAGGTAACTGTTCAAAGGAAATGCCATCTTATATCTTATATATAATTACAACATGTGCGTGCGTGCGTGCGTGCGTGCGTGCGTCCGACGACGGTTCCATGTTTTAATGGACCGGCGGAACTGGCCCGGACGGTCGAACAGTTCCGCGTTTTCTGTGGCGGAACCGGCTCTGTCTGTCTGTCCGTCCGTCCAGGTCCCGAAATGAGGGGTCTGTCTGTTTAGGGACATGGGGCAGGGGCAGGGGCAGGGGGGGGAGGGCAGGGCCGGGCAGGGGCAGGGGACGGAGGGCAGGGGCAGGGGCAGGGGGGAGGGCAGGGCAGGGCAGGGCAGGGAGGGCAGGGCAGACAGTAGAGCTTAACAGAGCGTTCAGGGTGGCTGGAGTGGCGTAGCCACGGGTTACCCACTACTCGTAACAATAAAACCTAAGGTTGTTGTACCATGTTTACCTTGGCCAATTGATTTCCAGCCATAAAACCGAGGTTTTGCTTTGAAGAGCTAACACTGATAACAAATTGCAGATTTTGTTTTATTTCTTACCAATTTCTCCAATTATCGACTAATTGTTGAATAGTAGGCATTGTGTAAGATTTCAATATTGCAATAAATCAGATAATTCTTGAAGTGAACTCAATAAGTACTTACCCAAGGGTGATGGCTCACTAGTAGAGTTGTTTCTGGGACCCTGCAAACAGGGAAAGGAAAATAAACAAACTAGGATAGACCGGCCCATCACCAATCGTCTACCTATGACCAAACATCACCTATTTATATCTTCATCATATTTGCTTCATTTCGAGTGATTTAAAATGTTATGGAAGCCTTATGTCAAGCTCCAAAAATCATCTTTGAATTCCAAAGGAAAAGGAGTAATGAAAAAATAACAAAAAGAAAAGTAAGTTTTCCAACTTAAAATTTTTTTAATTAATTTTTTAGCTGTTTGAATCTCTCCTACATTCAAACCTCATAACCTTCTTATTTCTTATTCAATTTAAATAATTCAGAGTGCTATAGGAACAACACCTCAAATTCTACAAATCATCTTGGAACTTTAATAACAACAAAACAACATATAAATTTGTTTTTGGGTGTTTGGGGAATGGTATTGGGAGTGTTCAATGATTTGCTTATTTGAGTTCCTTTACTTTGGGAAGGGCATAACTTTCTAATTTCAAAATTGTCTTCAACAATTGTTAATGTCAAATGTGCCAAGAGGAGGGGTCCAAGTGCCCTAAGCATTTAAGTGTTTCTACCCTAGCAACACTTAAAATAAGAAATGTTCCACAAAGTTCAGAAAAATGAACTCATACTCTCACCGTAACATTTGGTGAGCATTCATCAAAATGTGGGACCAAATGAAAGCCACATTCATTTGTGTTGTCTCTCTTATTGGTTGCCTTACTTTGTGTACTTGATGAAAGAGTGTATGAGTTTACAATTCCCATTGCTCATCTTGGAATATAATGCTTGTAGCTACACATGATTTGGGCTTAGGCAATAGCATATCAATGTTAGTTAAATGGAGTGAAATGATGGGTTGGATTGTTTTTGGAATTTTATAAACACCACATGAGTTTTTCTAAAGGAAAAGGTTGCGAGATTTCTTGAAGAAGGAAGTAGATTGATAGGTGCATAAATGTTGCAAAAGGACATTTTTATCACATATTCAGGTCGAGCTGAGTGGAAGTTGACATAGATAGAGAGAAAGAGGTGTGTGGGTTTGTCATTTGCCTACTTAAAGGGATGTGTGTGACAATGGAGCCTTTCAAAAGAAATGATGCTAGTTGGTGTTGTGACGTTCATTATACATCCACAATTACACATGTTTACCATGCACTTTTTGTTTGCTATTTTCCTACCAAGCCAATCAACACACAAATAATTTCTTTTTGTCACCAAGGGCTTTTGGAGTTGTCATCAAGAATGGTGGGGGAGCTCGTAGTGAGCCAATTCTATGATTTAAGGTTAGGGCTTAAACTTTGTTAGATGCAACTTTCTTTTAAATATAGTGACTTCAAAATTATCCTTTATATTGCACGTCATAGATGGGGAACACATGGATGTGTTGTTGTGTGTTAGCCTTGTACATCAACTTGACATGAGAAAAACAATAGGGCATAAACATTGAACATTGGAGAAGTAACAACATAAAAGCACATAATTGATAACCTTGCCAATAGTGTTGGTTTCACTAGGGTATGTACTAGATTGTATACCTTGTTCATTTTGAATTCTTTAAACAAATCATGGTCAACAATCTTAAATTCAAAACAAAGTTCAAAATAATTATAGATTTAGGATTTTTTGATGATGGAAGATTAAACCAATGGCTACTCCTACACATGTTAGTTTGAATGCATATTCTTGCAAACATTAGATGTATTGCAAGGCCATGTTCAACCATGTGTGTTGACCCACAACTTGTTGAATTTTTTTGCCTTATCCACTACCTTTTGGTAGACATTTTGATTTCCTTGCATGACTCTTTGATGTTGTGCAACACAAGTCCACATACATGCAAGTTTGTTGTCTTTAATTGGGTATCAAATAATCATAATTAGTTGCCATGATGTAACAAATGGCAATAAATTGCATATTCATAATACAATGTAGTTGTATTTGTCTTAGGATGACAAATTCTAATGCCATTGTCATCCTCATGCTAATGTAGTATGGAAGGAAGAAATTGCTTGCAATTTTCAAATTTTTCAAATTTTTTGAAAATAAACATGCATTAAAAGAAAAATTGAATTAGGGCTTTTAATGGCAAGGAAGGAATTAAAGACTAGATAAACCAAGAGTGTGTAGAGCAATGGACAATGGACAAGCATCCTAAAACATTAAAAATGTGATGATGGAAATGCAATACAATCGTTTGTGTGTTGTGCAATGTGTGTCATTCCTTTAAAGTCATGATGTAGTAACAAATACATGGGTGGGTGCAAGATATCCATGAAAGATTAGGTGACTCATTTATGTTTAGATCTGAACTCAATGGCCTTCTTCTTGTAACATTAGATGAATGACATTGATGATTTGGTTGGGTTGGGACCATAGAGTTGGCCTAGCAAAATTAAGACATAGACCCAATGTTTCACAACTTGATGGTTTTCTTGATGACCATGTGATGGCATGCTTAGTGGCTGATCACTTTCAAAAAACATTCTTCTAAATCTTACCTAAAAAAATTTGTTCTTGTGGAGTAAAAACATTTGAATAATATGTTCATGTTGGCCAAAGGGTGAGCTGCAATAAGTTTGAAATGTCTATTTGCCATGTGAATCCAAATGCCCAATGCATAACTTTGGTTAGTTGAAATGTCAATTTTTGGCTAACCTAAGTAGGAGCATTCATTGAAGCCAAACAACCAAATCACCTGATAGATCAAAGCTTGTTGATGTTGGTGGGTCATGCCAAAATCAATTACTTCTCTTTGGTGATATTAAAGTTATTAGTGTGAACCCGGTGCATAAAGCACCCCGTCGATCCCCCCCACCCGGTCCTTCGCATTTCCCATTTCGGTTCACTTCCACCTATTAAGACCCCTAGAACCCCACCCCCTCCCCCCCTCCATGAAAAAAATAAAAATCATGACCCTCCTAAACCCTTAGCCCAAAAAAAGCGCACCCAAATTTCCTCACCACCTTCCAAATCCCAAAAATATCTCCCCCATTGACGACGGCAGTTCGTGCGCGGAAACGGACGTAAAAGTAAAAGTAAGAAGTAAGAACTCGAGGTCCTGAATAATTTTTGGGCCCTCGAGTTCGTAGGGACAATTTTATTAAAAGTGATATGGGTTTCAGGACCTCGACAGACGGACAGACATACATACTTACTAAATTAATATATTAGAAAGTTATAGGTAAGAAAAACTAGTTGGAGAAAATAAGGATGATTGAAGATCTTTACAAGGATGAAGGTAATGTTTAAACTTTGACAAGGATGCCCAGAAGGACATACTTGTTCATCCCTACATTATGTGTAAGAAAATCCTCATCAAACATTTGTTGACAATTGATATTAGTGACTAACCATTGATTTAAACAATCATCTAGCTTTATGTATGATATTTGGTGACTATAGAAAATTTTATGCCTTGTATGTGAAATTTGCTTATTCTTCAAGCCTAACACTAATGAAAGGATATGCATTTTATCATGGCAATGGCATTCCCATCCCCTCATGACTATATATGAAGTAACAATTACAACCATAACTTCAATTTGCATAATAGCCTTTGGTAGCAACAAATTGGCATAAATTGTTTCAACAAATTTTAGAATCAACTTCAACCAAACTCTTTGAGGTTTTCATTACATGTTTGCTATGTTTCTCAAATAAACTTCCACACCCACACATGATTTAAATTTTTGACATGTATAGCAAAATTTAGAAGTGTTAGATATATCATGTGTTTTAATGAATTGTGAACCAATTAAGACAACTTCACATAAATTTTTTCACAAGGAAAATAGTAAGTCCCCACAATATATTTTCAACATCATATACATTTATTTTCAAGAGCACATTGTGGAGGAATGATTGGAAAAACTTCCCAATGGTCAATATTTAATTCACCATAAAAATCTATCCAGGCAATATTGCTTATGCTACTGATTGCAAGCTCAAGGTCTTTAATGTTTAATATGATGGTGATGTGTAAGGATCCATCTATAGGGTGCAAAATCATATGCAACCATGACTCCCAAGGTATTCATGTCATTATAGGTATTTGTAGCTCCACTGAGAAAAGAAGAAATAAAAATGTACAACACTACATGTATTGTATGAATATATGAAAATTTCCTACAATGTAACTTCCATAAATTTTGTCACAACTATCTCCTACAATCCCAATAGTGTCTCAAAACAACTTCCATATCCACACAACTTAATTTTTCAACTCCATAACAAAGCTTATCGTTGTTCAAAATATTGATTGTTTTATAGTTTTTGGTAAGGGTTCGACAAGAACCTTGTGTATTGTTTCACAAAAGAAGCAATCCCAATCTATTTTCAAAATTACATTTCTTCCTTCACGTGCACATGTTTTTAGGAATACGGAAAGGCCATCCAAAGTTCAATCTCTAATCCATCAGTAAGAATATAATATAACATATTGTTTATAGTTGGCATTATCAATTGAATAGAAGGTCTACAATCTTTCATCTAGTGATGAAATACATCTAAACCTCCATAGGATGGAAAGTCAAGTGCAGCATTTGTTCCTCAAACCATCATATTTTTAGTGTACTCTCAAATCCTCTCTACTTCACACTAAGGACACAAGTTGTAAAATTGTACATTATATTGTCAAATTATACCCCTCATATATGAGATCTATTGTGTCATCACTTTGGGGTGGCTTTTGAATCAGAACATGGTATCATAGGTACTCATCAAATTGCACAAAAGGTTGTTGGGAAAATGCAAAAGGACAAGGTGACTCCATCACACTTTCATACATGTACAATGAATTAATTTCATTTCCTTCAATGTGACTAGGGACTAATGTTGGCACCATGTCATTGATATCAAGATTGTACCCGTCCAAGTCATGCATTATAGTTGTTTCAATACAAACAACTTAGTTTGCAATGTTTCCAAGTTGGTCATGTTGTAGTGCCTCAATCAAAGTTGTGGGATCTAAATCCATAAACTTTGCAATTGAAGACAATTGCATTATTGCAGCTTGATTTATTGTCCCACGCATCCACATGTCGTGATTAGTCTAATTCACTTCAATGTGAAGAAAAAATTCTTCACATTGAGGGTCCACAAAAGATGCAACGACTAAACACATGGATTAAAGTTTTCATTAATTGCTATGTACCATCATTCATGAAATATACGTATTACATGAGAAACCTTGAGATTGTTTAGAACTCAAGGATCCAAACGCAACACCATGGATTACAAACTCAAGAAACCATTATTCAAAGCTTATATTTTAAAACCATAACATTTGCATGATTATAAAAACAACAATGAAGGTGTAACAAGATTCATGAAACATGAATAGTGCTCTTAAAAGCTTGGAATTGTTTGAGCATTAAGATACCAAATTCAAAGGTGTAGAGCTACAATTCACAACACCATTAATGTTGAATTGAAAGCCTAGTATTCAACACCTTACCTATTGGAGACCCGATGGCCTAGATGCATTCACCTTCCTTTGGGCTTATAACTTGGAAAGCCAAGTGTTCACATTCAAAAGGTAATTTGTCAAGGTTTTACAAGTCTTGCTTCAAAGCATCTTGTGTATGTTGGTGAGGCAAAGGGGAGGGCACCACCAAAATATTGCATTTTGGAATAAAATCTCCAACCTCCATCAAAGATGGAATTGGCATTGTCAAGCCTTTTCCAACATCCAAATCCATAAAGGCTAAACTTTGAGTTTGGGTTGCAATCAAAAGAGGACTAATACTTGGTGAAAGCAAAACTTGCAAAACTTTTGCAAAAAGGTGGAATTAAAAGCTTGTCATGTTCTCAAGATTGATCAAAATTGTTCAAATGTTTAAATCAATAATCAATAAATGCCAAAGCAAGGAATTATGAATGTGAAGTTTTAGCTTATAATGGAAAGGAAGGGGAAGGACATGTGATGACATCCCCAACGTGGATGTCAATTGCCAATTTGAACCCACACTAATTGGCTTTGTGACAAATTCTTTGCTTCCACATGTCCATTTCATTGTCTTAATACTCATTTACACATAGTCTTTTCCCAACATAAAACTTTCTTGGAAAACACCCACAAGGTTTAGATGATGCCAACCAGGTTTTGGACATTCAATTCATGAAACACACACTTGGATGGAAGTCAAATTGACTTCTACCTCAACACCTCCAAAGAGATCCCTAGTTTGAAAGCCTTCATTTGCAATCTCAACATCAAAAGGTGGAGAAGGAATTAATGATGTTTCAACAATGGTTGGAATCGGAGTTGACAAAACTATTGTTGTAGCTTGTTCCACTATCTGTTCAAGCAATGTTCATAGCATGGTTAGTATACATGGATTGGAATTTAATCACACACCAAGTAACCATCTCTTCACAAGGGTCCATTAAGGATAGATGACCAAATGAAAACAATTATCATTCAAGGAGCAACATGATTTATGAAAACATGAGTACTTTCAAGACCTCAAGATTGTTCAATAGACTAGAAAACCAAAAGGCAAGGGGCTTATAGTTTCAATACATAATACCATGGTAGAGATTATGTTGGGACTCATAGTTGTTACATGTTGAAGATTGGACAACTTTTTGATCTCCTAGGGTTGCATCTTGGTAAGTGAAGTGTTGACTTTCAAGAGCTAATTTTTAGGGGATTCTAGATCTTGTTCCAAAGTATATTGTATCCGTTCATGTTCATGAAGAGGGTAACGCATGGATGAAGTACTGCATTGTGGAGGAATATTTACAAGTGGATCTTCAACTTCCATGGCCATGCTTGATGTTTGAGGTGCTCTTAGATCAATCTCCATCGACATTATGGATGAAGTATTGCATTGTGGGGGAATTGGAGGGAGATCTTCAGCTTTTGTGCTTGATGTTTGAGGTGTTACTTGATTAATCTTTACCCACTCAATGAATTGGAAAGTCAAAGGAATATCTTTGGTTGGGTCTTGAGCCTCCAATGGAGGTAGGCATGATGTAAACCACTTGAAAAGGAATCCAAAACATGGTGGCCATATATAATCGTACCCCTGTTTTTGTTGTGGGATCTTCTTGATTAAGCAGTCAATATTTTCAAGCAACTGAGGAATGTTTGTGGGTGCATGGAGATGGGCTATCTCTTTGTAGAATGAGACCCATTTCGGAAATGCTATTACACTATCCTTTCTCATCAACTGGACTACCAGCAATGCAAGTCCGATCTGTGGTTGGCCTTGGAATGGATATAGCTCCCATATTACAAAGCAAAAAAGAAGGTCATATGGTAGGTGGTGAATGAGATAAAAAAGTGGGTTCCTTCTGCGATGTCAAGCTTGTTCTTGGATTGCATGTTTTTTATCTTTTTCACATGAATGTTCCGAAGGTTTTGAGAAGGAATGGAGGGGTGTGTTCAAATTTGAGAGCCTTGTTGCCTTTGCCATAGTATAAGGCCACAACATCATATGCATGGGAAGCTGCCTCCGGAGTGTTGCAATCATCGATCCAAACTTTGTTCTTTTCCATTGGCGGCTTCACCTCAGCGGTCCACGGCTTTGTGCGGCTGCGAGAAGGCCGAAAACGCCTTCATTTGTACTTGGTCCTCTGTATGTTCGGTTGCTTTTGTCCACTACCTGTCTCTAGTGCAAGAGTCTCTCCGATCAGCCATGCTCTCTT
Organism: Sphagnum tenellum; assembly: GCA_963921925.1. Classification (NCBI taxonomy): domain Eukaryota; kingdom Viridiplantae; phylum Streptophyta; class Sphagnopsida; order Sphagnales; family Sphagnaceae; genus Sphagnum; species Sphagnum tenellum. Next base: position 15,761,128 of record OY998151.1, read on the forward strand.
GACCCCTCTCTTCACACGCTCGCTGGAAGGCAGATCGTAAATTTCAACTTGCATTATAATTTGAAATTCAGCCGAATCTTGAGTGCTGGGCAGTGCCAAATTCAATAGCCGGTCTTTGTTGATAGCAAAATTACAGTTCAAAACCAAATCGGTCGGAAGAAAATAAGGGTGACCTGAACATTTTTGCAATTTTGCTTTCATGTATGATATCTGGTGACTGCAGAAAATTTAATGCGTTTTATGAGATGTTTGCTCACCCCTCATGCTTTGCTTAATGCCCATGAAAGAATATGCCTATTATTATGGCTATGGCATTTCCATCTACTTATGACTACATCTCATGTAACACTGATAGCCATAACTTTAGTTTGCACAACAGCCTTCCATAACAGCAGATGAGTAACATTACATGTGTGCAATGTGATTTCCTAGCAATTTGGATTGTAGAAGCTCAAAAGACTATTCACTTTGAATAAAGAAACTTTCTGATAGGAGGCATTGCTTTGCTAAGTTTATTTCATTCCTAAAAACTTTAGGCACAAATTGTGTCAACAGATTAAGTTTTCCTCAGAGTCAACCTCCACCAAACTCTCTCAGTTTTTCATTACACAATTAAACTATGGTTGCTGCAATTTCTGAAAAGAACCCAGTATGTACACATGATTTAATTTTTGGACTGTATAACAGAACTTGGCAGTCCTTGTTATACCATGTGTTTCAATACATTTTTGAACCAGCTAAAACAACCTTACATGTTTTTGATTCGCAAGAAAAACAGTGAGTCCTCATATAATATATTCTCAACATCAGATACATTGTTGAGGAACCTTGAAAAGCTGCCCGACATTTAATCTGTAGTCCACCCATAAAAATCTGTCTAGCCAATATTGCCTATGCACAATTGCCTACAAGGTGAAGGTCTTTAATCTTTCATCTCATGGTGATGTGCAAGGATCCATCTTTGGGCCATAAAATCATATGAAGCTCTTATTCCTAAGAGTGTCATGTCATTACGGGTACCTGCAGTTCCACTGAGAAGAGAAGTAAATTTTACAGCACTACATGTACTGTATAAATAGATGAAGTTTTCCTACAATGCAACCTTTATAGATTTCCTCCCAATAAAATCTGCATGACTGCTATAATTCCTACAGCTTCTCAAAACAACCTCCAAATCCACTAAACTTAATTTCTCAACTTCATAAAAAAGCTTAACATTGCTCAATATACTGCCTGCTTTGTAGTTTTTGGTATGGGCTCAACAAGAACCTTGTGTATTGGTTCACAAGAGAAGCATCACAATCTATTCTTCAAATCAGATACATTTGTTCCTTGATGTGCACATTTTTCAAGAATCTGGAAAAGCCACCCAAAGTTCCATCTCCAATCCACCAGAAAGAATCTAATAGAACATACTGGCTAATGTTGGCAGAATCAATCGAATCCAAGGTCTTCAATCTTTCATCTGATGATGAGATATGTAAGGAAACCTCCATAGGATGCAAAGTCATATGCAACAATTGCTCCTTGAGGTTTTTAGGATACCATCTACTCCACACTATGGCGACCAGTTGTAAAACTGTACACTACATCAGTATGCATGAAGTTGCCAAACTGCACCCCTCACATGTGAGATCTACTGTGTGATCACTTTGGGGCAGTTTTTGAATCAAAGCATGGCATTATAGGTACTCATCAAATTGCACAAAGGGTTGTTGGGAAAATGCAAAAGGATGAGGTGGCTCCATCACATGTTCATACTCACACAATGAATTGATTTCATTTCCTTCAATATAACTAGGGACTGATGTCAGCACCATGTCATTGATATAAGGATTGCAGCCTTCCATTAGAGTCGCCTCATCAGAAGCAACCCAGTCTCCAATGTCTCCAAGTTGGTAATGTTGTAGCCTCTCAAGCAAAGTTGCGAGATCTTCTCCATCATCTAAATCCATAATATCTGTTGCAGCTTGATCTACTGTCCATCCAAGCATCCACATGTTATGATTAGTCTATTTCACTTCAATGTAATGAGCAAAAATAAACTATCTCTTCACATTGAGGGTCCACAAAAGGTGCAATGACTAAACAAATACATTAAAGTTTTTGTCAACTACCATGTACCACCATTCATGAAATATAATTACTAGATGAAAGACCTTGAGATTGTTTAGGAACTCAAGGATCCAAAGGCAATGTCATGGATTGCAAACCCATGAAACCAATTATATTGAATTCAAAGCCTATATTCTAAAACCATAACATCTGCATGACTAGATAAAAAGATTGAAGGTGTAATGGGACTCATGAAACATGAGTAGTGATCTTAAAGGTTGGAATTGTTTGAGCACGAGAATACCACATTTCAAGGGTGTGGAGCTACATTTCACAACATCATCAGTATTGAATTGAATGCCTAGTATCCAACACCTTACCTGTTGGAGACTTGATGCACTCATCTTCCTCTGGGCTTGTAACTTGGAAAGCCAAGTGCTCACATTCCGAATCCATAAAAGTTGAACTTTGAGTTTGGGCTCCAGTTGAAAGAGGACTGAAACCTGGTGAAACCAAAAATTGCAAAAATTTACAGAGAGGTGGAATTAAGGACTTGTCAGATTGTCATGATCTATCAAAATTGCTTGAATGTGTGAAGCAATAGTTTTTTATCTAATGAAGGAATTATGAGTGTGAAGCTCAAGCTTACAACTGAAAGGAAGGGGATGGAACAATGTCCCCAATGTGGATGTCATTTGCCCTGACATGGAACCCTCCTGAAAAGCACCCACAAGACTTAGATGATGTCAACTAAGTTTTCGAGGTTCAATTTTTGAAGCACACACTTGGATGGAGGTCATACCTGGATGTCTTCATAAAGATCCCCAGACTGAAAGCTGTCATTTGGAACCTCAACATCAAGAGGTGGAGAAGGGAATAATGATGTTTCAACAACGGCTGCAACTGGAGTTGACAAAACTATTGTTGCAGCTTGCTCCACTGTCCATTCAAGCAATGTTCATAGCATTGTTAGTGTACATGAATTGGAATGTAATCACACATAAACTAGCCATCTCTTCACAAGGGGACATTAAAGATACATGACCAAATGAAAACACTTCTCATTCAAGGAGCAGCAGGAATCATGAAAACATGAGCACTCTCAAGACCTTGAGATTGTTTAACAGACTAGAAAACCCAAAGGCAAGGGGCCTATAGTTGCAATTCATAATACCATGCTAGAGATTACATGGGGACTCATAACAATTACCTATTGAAGATTGGACAACTTGTTCTTCTGGGGTTGCATCTTGGTAAGTCAAGTGCTGACTTTCATGAGAGAATTTGTGTGAGATTATCAAATCTTGCTCCAAAGTATCTTGTATTTGTTCATGAGGGTAATGCATGGACAAAGTATTGCATTGTGGAGGAATGTTTACAAGGGGATGTTCAAGTTCCATGGCCATGCTTGATGTTTGAGGTGCTCTTAGATCAATCTCCACTGACATTATGGACCAAACATTGCATTGTGGAGGATTTGCAGGAAGATGTTTAGTTTCCATGCTTGTTGTTTGAGGTGTTACTAGATAATCCTTACCCACTCAATGAATTGGAAAGTCAAAGGAATATCTTTGGTTGGGTCTTGAGCCTCCAATGGAGGTAGGCATGATGTAAACCACTTGAAAAGGAATTCAAAATATGGTTTCAATATATGATCTTACCCCTGTTTTTGCTGTGGGATCTTCTTGATTAGGCAGTCAAAACTTTCAAGCAGCAGAGGAATGTTTGTGGTTGCATGAAGATAGGCTATCTCTTAGTCCAAATCCCAATTTGGAGATGCTGTTACACCATCCTTTCTCATCAACCTCATCAACTGGACTACCAGAGATGCAAGTCTGATCTGTTCTTCGCCTTCAAATGGATAAAACTCCCAAATTACAAAGCAGAAAATAAGTTCATATGGTACGGTGGTGAATGAAATAAAAAAAGTGGGTTCCTTCTGAGAAGTCGAGCTTGTTCTTGGATTGAATGTTTTTTCTCTTTTTCACATGAATATTCCAAGGTTTTGGGAAGGAATGGAGGGGTGTGTTCAAATTGAGAGCCTTGTTGCCTTTGCCATAGTAGAAGGCCGCAACATCATATGCGTGGGCAGCTGCCTCGGGAGTGTTGCAATCATCGATCCAAACTTTTTATTTTTCCATTGGCGGCTTCACCTCAGCAGTCCAAGGCTTTGTGCGGCTGCGAGAAGGCCGAAAACGCACTCCTCTCTACTTGGGCCTATGTATGTTCGGTTGCTTTTGTCCACTACCTGTCTCTAGTGCAAGAGTCTCTCCGATCAGCCATGCTCTCTTGACCCCTCTCTTCACACGCTCGCTGGAAGTCAGATCGTAAATTTCAACTTGCATTATAATTTGAAATTTAGCCAAATCTTGAATTGAGACAAGGCGATGGTCAAAAACTCTGATTAGGATTACAAGTCTTGCAAGTGACTCCAATAGAAGCTCAAGAAATTTAGACGGTTCAGGCAATGTCTCCAGACCATTTGTGTGGCTGACAATGTCTGACGTAGTTGCCAAGGTGAAAATGAAGTCGTGTCTGAGGCGGATCAATGGGTATGCGGAAACGGGATCACGACCACGAAAATGCACCAACTCCTCCGTCTCAAATGACATGACGGAACCAATGTGCGATGAAGCACTAGGTTGCCAAGTACTCTCAGAATGGATGCTCTCATTTGCAGGTGCTCTCTTTCGCTGATTGTCGCTAATTTCTCGAAAAAGGAGGTGGGGCAAAGATGCAAGGACATTTTGTTGATTCTCTGATTGGGTTGTGCGAAGTGTTTTCTTTCTGGGTGATTTTTTGCACTTTCTCAACCTAGAGAATATGATTTGTACACATTCAAAGGAATTTTGTGGAAAAATTAGCCCTCAGTCACCAAATTTGAAAAATAAAAATTTTAAATCATCAGATTTCTGCAACAGGTTCCAGGCTCCAGTATGTAGCCAATAGGTATAGGGAAGGATTCTGAAAGTTTTCTATGTTTTGATGCATACTCCAAATTTGCCTGAATCTTCTTGTGGATGATTGCCAGTTCAATTCCATCACAAACCTGAAATTTTTTTTTATAAAAAAACCCTGGTTGTGTGAGGGAGGAGAGCCATCTGCAAGCTTATTACCTACTTATGATTTTCTTACAGGGTCTACCCAGTCATGAGGGACCTTGGGTGAACCAGCACCCACATTGGGAACATGGTAAAAATCCAAAAATCCACTAAAAATATTTCTAAATATTATAATTATCCCATGCTTAAACCCTAGAGCAAATCAGGGTATCTGAGTGCAAATCTAACATTTTGGAGGCTTAATATGGCCACTAAGAGGCCTCATTCAAAAGGTGGACCTACCAATTACCAATGGGAGTGTTGGCCGTTCACCCAGCGGGACAGAGGGAGAACATTTGATCCATAGGAATGTTATTTAATATACTAAATTCCCATTCCAGATTTCACACATCTTCCAAAATTTAGGCAAGTTAAAACTTCAAAAATAACTACTATTACGGCTATGCCACTGCCCCAAGGGTGAAAATCAGTTTCTACTATCAAAAATTACTAAAAATTAAATATCTCCCTCACTCTAGGTCTAGAAACTAGGAAATCAGCTCCAAGAAATTGCACTCATGAACTCATTTCCAACACTGCCAAAAGCTCCACCCAATTTCCTTAAAATATTTTTATTTTCATTTTTTTGAATTTTTCTTTCTAAATTAGTTCCGTAGCTCTTGCACCATAGGCCTAGACTCTACCAAACCACCTTAGTGCACCCCTACTCATCAAAGGAGGTCTAAAGATTACCAAGATGATCAGACCCTGCCAAACTTTATAAAGCCAAAGCACCCAAGAGATGGGTTACCAAGAGCATGGTGAGTGGCGCCACAGGTTGGGAGATCTCATAGTCATACAATATTTACACCGTTTTAGGAGAAACCACAAAAAAATTGAGGCGTTTACTTTGTACACTGGTACCGGTCCAGATGGTTCCCCCTAAAGCTCCTTTGTATAGGGGGGGGGGGCCAATTGCCTGTCATAGCATATAGCCTAAAGGTAACTCTAAAACATCGAGGGGGGCAGTTCCCTGTCATAGGTGTCAATAAATTAAAGAGCTTCAAAATCGTAAGCCATAGCTACACGCAATATGGAGGGGGGCAGGGGGCAGAGGGGGGCTACAATAGTGAATTGCCCCCCCCCTCCCCAGTCCTTATGAACTCTCCATCTTATAAAAGCTGCAGTTGGGCCGTGACTACTCAGTTGCTTATATTACACCTCCATCCTCAAGGGACTCCATCACTCCCCTGAGCCTCAAGAGCCCAGGAGCCCCAGGCTCTTATGAAGTGAGAGAGTGGAAGAAGACAGTGAGAAAGAAATTTGAGCAAAGTTAGCTGCCATTTGAATTTACAAGGCAACAAAAGCCATGGAAGAGAGTGGAATCAGGCCATCGGTGCTAGATGCCATTGCAAATATGACAGTTGCAACATGCACAAGTGGTGGATTGCAGACGCCGTTAGACTTTGTGACAATACTAAAGGTGGGGATTGGACTGGTAACCATCATCGTCTCTGTCTATGCCTTATACCAGAACTTGCGATGGATATGCATACCTGCAACAAATCAGCCTCCTATACAGCGAGATGGTAACACACTTCACCTTCTTTAATGTCTATATCATATTATGTTCTTTTCTTCACTTCATCTACGATGAATGTTGTTGGGGCTAGGTGATAGCAGGATGTAAGATTGTCCAAGGATTAGGTGGATCTTACCAGTTCGTCTGGCAATTGAAGCTCTAATGAGCATGTTGGACATCTCAGCTTTTTTGAGATTTCATCTTAACAAAGAGGAATGCATGCTTTTTATGGGTTTCCAAAAGGCCCATCTTTTTTTTTTTTTGGGTTCTAGATAGACATGGATAATAACAACCTTCTGAGAGAAATATCTCCCTAGAATCCTGTCACCAGGGGAAAAAGTTGTAGATTTATGTAATTACTCTAATTATTAAATTAAACTTATAATTATTAATATTATGGTTCACTTTTTAAATGTGAGAATCATCATGATGGTAAAGGAGAGGGAGGTTTATCAAATTAATAATATTTTTATAGATTTAAATTTTATATATTTTTAAAAAATTATGAAATGTATTCAATTAATTATTTAATCTCCAAATTTTAATTTTCACTTGTATGAAAAAGAGGTAAGACTAATGGTAAATAAGGTGAAGGTTTAGAATTACTTTCATAATCATTTGTATAACTATAAATTTTATAATTCTTTTAAAAATTTTATGATATGTACTCTAATATTTAAATAAAAATAAAAAATTTAAATTTAAGCTTCACTTTAAAATGGAAGATTTCAAAAGGTCTGTGAGGAAGACAGAAAGATAATGGTAAGTGAGGTGAAGATTTTGAAAAAGTATTCAAACAATAATTATAAAGGTTTTGCCTTTTCCCCTAGGTGAGTAAGGGAGAGGAGTGAGGTAGCTAAACTTGGAAGAGGTATTTATTTTAACAAATGGCATAGACATATACATACATGATGACAAGAACTATGTGGTGAATGGCTTGAAGCCATAGACTTGAGATAATTCTAGAAAAAAGAGGCCAACTTTGTTACACAAGTTACATAGATATGGGTGTATGATAACTAGGTTAATAAATTATCGGATATGGTAATGGTTATTGATATGTGTCATTTTATGAAATCTCATAAGGCTAGATCATGGAATAATTTGAACCTTATTTTATTTTGGTTTTCAGCCAGTCAGAATGCATCAAATGATGGTACTATAACTGTTCCTGAGGCTTCAAGTGCAACAACTCGTATCCTCCAGGAGGTGGTTGCAACCGGTGTGCAAGCACTTGAAATCGCATCTCAGCTTACAGTTTCTGGCTGACACAACAAACTCTTCTCCATACAATTGGGGGGGGGGCCGGGAGAAGTATAAAGAGTTTTGGAGTTTTAGTTGTGATAATAGACCAGGATACACCAATAATGTATTGAAGTTGAATCTAAGTTGATGTTTTGGGTTTTCAAGGTCTGACTTGGATGGGTCTGGGGGATTCAAACTTCATTACCACTAATATTATTTCAATATGAGGAATGTGACATTGAGAGGATGAAATTGTCAAGGGTTTTTTTGGTATCCAATAAAGCTATTAGTAAAGTCAGGCGATTAGGGGGCGAGAATGCCCAGTTGCGGCATATCAGGGCATCAAATGCGTAACTGGGATTGAAATTTTTCAAAACGAAATAACTGGGAGTCTTGGACCCAAATTAGTTTTTCCACCAATTTTGGTGGCAAACTGAGTTTCATCCCCTCTTTCCTTTTTCCTGAGCGCCTCCACTGCTGCTACATATATTTTCACTCTTACCTCTAAAGTACTATAATTACTCTCGAGCCTTGTGCATTAAATGCGACGTTTCAACATTTCATACTGAGATTTAATAAAATGTCATTACTTTGAGGATACCACTGAAAGAGGGGATAGTGTGTGAACGAGAGGGTGACTTTAGAGATAAGTTTAATGGTTGCAAAAAGAATGATGGTATGAGTTGGGAAGGTGCATGGGATTCAACCATGTAGCATGATAATGTATTGAACTTGAGTCTAAGTTGATGTGAATCTTGCGGGAACTTGAGAGGAAAACTTGGTTTATATATTGGGAGTATTCTTCAAGTATAGCAAAGTGGGCTACTAGGAGAGAAGTCAGGTTCAAAACAGTACACATGGAAAAAAACAGGGGACCAAGCTACTTTTCTAACCTGAATTAGTTGAGTTTTACCTGCCAGCTTGGGATCAATGCACAACTTCCATGCTGCTCATATTCTTCATTCCATATTAGGATAAGATCATGCAAATCTTTTGGAATTATATCCAATTTCATGAAAAGGCACTGAATTCCACTCATTTTAGGGCTGCACTCCAATTGGGGATGAAACAAGGATTAGAAGGTCAAACTAAGCTCCAAGACAAGGTGACTTTATGGTAAACTTTGATATTTGCTACTATTTTTAAATTGTTTTTGGGTTGAATGCTCGTTTTAGTCCTTAGTGAAATTATGTACATTATGGTCTTTCGTCATTCATTGCATATTGGTTCAATGTATTGTAGGACCTTTTCAAGTTTGGCAATAGTTAAACTATTTGTGAAAATGTCAAATTTTTTAGAAATTATTTGTTTGAAATATTGAAATTCAAAGAATTTCAAGAAAAGAAAACTTTAAAAAATTAGTGGAAACCTAGGAGCTTCTTTCTTCGATGCAACCCCCTATTGCAATGCAAGTTTCCAAGAATTGACAACATTTTTTTATCCTAAAGGTTGGAGGAGCATTATGTCTCTGCATTTTTTAGTAAAATTCAGAAATTTTGAAAAAGTGATAGTACATGGTAGAAATTCATGAAGATGCTACAACAATAATTTGTTTCCAAAATATCTGTGCTTTCAATCATCCTATTTAAAAACACCTTTCAAATCTTCATCCAAATCTATGTTTGTTTCAATCAACTATACTAAGCTATAAGAAAGAGATTGACAACCAAATTAAAAATTATTGGATCAATTTTGGTTCATAAATATTAGTTATTTGAAAGTAGCAAATTGCAAAACCAAACCTCCATAAATTAGTCAAATACTCTAACTAAGTAAAAAAAATCTTTCCATCTCAATTTGTGATCTATAATAATCTTTAAATTTTGATAGTTAAAAAGGCCAATAGTAGAAAACATGGACTAGTGTTTCTCCCATCAATGAAAATGACACTTGATATCTTTCATGTTCGTTTGGTACCATTTTAAAATATAAAACTTTGTATTGATGAGTGCCTTTGTTTGTTCACTTGTGTTAATTATTGTAATCTCAAAGTTTGTTGTGGTTTTCATCAAACCTTTGGTTAACAAAATCACTTTTAGATTCAACCAAAGGATGCAAATGGTGATGACATTTCAAAAACATAAGGTACAAAGAATTTTTATCATATTCCTCAATAATAGTCACATCTTTCACACAACCAATTAATGATGATATTAAATAAAGGACTTTAAACCTAAAATTTTTTTTCAAAGAAAGCATGTTATGGGTTTTTTTCCTTCATATTTCCTTAGCAAGGAAAGAAAGAATTGATTACCCCAAAAAAAGAAAAAATGATGTTAGAAGCAACCATAACCAACTTTATCACAAAATGAAGGCATATTAGTTAAGGGGACAATTTGGCTTGTTACATTGCAATTTTAAAAAATCATATGTGAACTTAAAATGTACAATCGTATTGCACATTCACAATGTCAAATTTGAGTTATTCGTTTTGCAATAGACTTTATCAAAATACTCATGTTAAAAATTATGAATGAATTTTAAGAAAAACATGGACTCATAGTCGATTTTTAAACCAACAATATTCTATTGGTCACAAAGTAAAAACCTTACATGTGGAGTCCAAAAATATGCCATAAGAAGGTCAAAGTGCTTTTTGAAAAAATAGCGAAACATGACATCAGATGTTTAAAAATAAGATTCATTGAAACTTGCCATATAAAAGAATTTGATTTTTAAATTTAATGTTGCATTATCAAGTCTTATTAATCCATTTTTCATTCAAAGTTCTTCATATTTTCACGTGGAGTTTTTAACCAAGTATATGTAATCATGTACACTGGTTACCCATATTTTTGATGGAAACATAAGGAAACATACATTGAATGCATAAGTTGCTAATTATCAAAATGCAACAATTTTAATTAGTCTTAGAAATGAGCTCTCAAAAGGTTAAGAATGAACCTTCTAACCATGTTTTCATCCAACAACACCTAAATCATCTTCAATTAAGTTGTCAAAAGAAAGGTGACACTTTAATTCCTCCCTCAATTTCAAACTCATCATGGATATGAAAAAATGTAATACATCACTAAACAACAAATGGTCGTGAGGTAAGTTCAAAACATAATTAGTAAAAACAAGGGGGAGAGAATCATTAATCATTTGGGAGATGTGTGGAGTCAAAGAAGGTGGCACTTGACTAGTCCTCACAATGATTTGCCTATTATAACAAAACAACATAGCTTTTTGAAACTAGCAAGTTTTCCAAAACATGATGATTTTGTGATAAAATATACAAGAATAAGTAAACATATCAAAATTTGTTAATATTCCAACTTACAATAAACTTTTAAAAAAAACTTTCAAATATTTGAAATGTTGTTAAAGTTGAAAATTGAAAACTATTTAGTTTCCACAAGAATATTCAATTTCCTTGAGTGAAGATCAAGATTAATATAAGTTTTTTTCTGTTTTTCCCTGCCTGTTTTAGATTTCTTAAGCCAAATTATGCACTTTTGCAAATCATCATGTGTAGATTTAATAAAAAGATATATTAAACCTCAACTATTAAATGTAACATATTGACATGATTTAAGAAAAAAATGACCAAATCATATGGTCTAAAAGCTTTTGTTTAAACCCAAACTTTCACAACTTACAACTGATTTTAATGTAAAAGTCATTGCATTAAGGTTAGACATTTTTTTTTTCATATAAAAAACAATTTGTTTCTTCAACCCATATTATTCCAACAAATCAATCAAATTTCCAACCAAATGTTATTAATTAATTTCCAAAAGATTAATGACAAGTGCAAAAATATCATGAACATCTTTTGATATCCATACCAATTGCCTGATCTGACTCTCTTCCATGGGTTTTGCCTTGTAAATTCAAATGGAAGCTACTTTGCTCAAAGTCCTTTTTCACTATCTTCTTCCACTCTCAGAATTCGTGAGAGCCTGGGGGTGGTCTCTCAAGGCTGGAAGGAAGCAAAGTGAATCCCTTGAGGGAAGAGTTGTACAATGAGCAAAATACGAAGCCAGGGCTCAACTGAGGGTTTTATAACATGGACAAGAAGGCCTCGGAGTGCGACCGGTGGCTCGGGCTGACCGACCTGTCTCATTCATCCATTCATCCATCCACTCTCTTAACTTCCTTCCTGCCTGCATTTTCCCCCTGTGTGCACAACAGTATTGTCGCGTATCTCAGAGCGAGGGGTTAACAAACGTGTTGACGTTTTTTACTCATCAAGTAAGTAACGCCTTTTATTTTTATTTTTAGTACCCTAGTAAGCACGGAGAAAACCAAATGTTAGGGGGGGGCAATTCATGGTTATAGCCCCCCTCTGCGTCCGTGCCCCACCTTTGCACGAGGCTACAACTTAGTGCTTCTGAAGTTTTTACATTTGTCGTCACCTATGACTGGGAACTGCCCCCCTCTGTACTTTATGGTTACCTATTGGCTATGACAGGGAATTGCCCCCCCCCCCTATGCCAGGGGGTTTCGCGGGAACCACCATCTCCAGGGGTACCATTGTGATAAGTGAATGCACCAAATTTTTTGTGGTTTCTCCTAAACCATTGTAACTATTGTATGACTATATCTGAGTCAGCAAGGTCAAGTTCAGTATTTCATTGGTTAGATGTAGAAAGTGAGAACTGGCCTTCCCCCTCCCCCCCCCCCCCCAAATCATTTTACTGATCTGCTGTTATGGAAGGCTATTGTGCAAACTAAAGTTATGGCTATTGATGCTACATGAGATGTATAGCCATGACAAAAGGCATGTTCTTTCATGGGCATTAAGCATGAGGGGTGAACAAACATCTCAACCAAGGCATTAAATTTTCTGCAGTCACCAGATATCATACATGAAAGCAAAATTGCAAAAAAAATTCAGGTCACCCTTATTTGCTTCTGACCAATTTGCTTTTGAACTGTAATTTTACTATCAACAAATCTACAATTTTACTATCACCGGCTATTGAAGTTGGCATTGCCCAGCAACATCAACAAGCTTTAATTGAGAAGGTGATCTGGTCATGCTTCAAAAAATACTGCCGGGCAGGTCAAGTGACATTTTGACTGACTGGAGTTTCATGCTGCACATTTCAATTCCTATGTTCAACACACCTTTCAAACTTATCACAGCAGCCCCTAGCCAATGTGAACATATTTTTAAGCCTCTTATTGCATGAGAACAAAGTTTTAGGTTAAAATCTGTAAGGGCACTTTTCAAAGGTGATCAGCAACTGGGCCATTGGGCATGCCATCAATTGGTCATCACAACGACCATCAAAATGAAGCGTCAGATCTGTATCCCAACTTCATTAGGCCAACTCTATGTTCCCAACCCATACATCTCGTCAATTGCCCTCTAGTGCTTCAAGAGGAAGGCCGTCTGACTTCAGATCCAAGTAGAAACCAATCACCTGGTCTCTACTTGACATCCTGCACCCACCTGCATCATTGTTACTGTATCTTTGTTTTTGGAAATAATGACACACATTTGGGTAGCACATAAATGATCGTGTTGCATTTCCATCATCACATGATCTATGGCTTTTGTTGCCTTGTAAATTCAAATGGCAGCTCAAATTTCTTTTTCACTATCTTTTTCCACCCTCACGATTCATAAGAGCCTGGGGCTGCTGGGCTCTTGAGGCTCAAGGGAGTGCTGGAATCCCTTGAGGATCGAAGTGTAATATAAGCAAATGAGTAGTCACGGCCCACTGCAGCTTTGGGAGGGGGGCAATTGTAGGCGCCCCCCCCATATTGCAGGTTTTATAAGATGGAGAGTTCATAATGACTGGGGGGGGCGGGGGGGGGGGGGCAATTCTCTATTGTAGGCCCGCCCCCCTTCCCCCACCCCATATTGCATGTGGCGATGGCTTACGATTTTGAAGTTCTTTAATTTATTGACACTTATGACAGGGAACTGCCCCCCTCGATGTTTTAGAGTTACCTATAGGCTATATGCTATGACAGGCAATTGCCCCCCACCCCCTATACTAAGGGGCTTTGGGGGAACCATCTGGACCGGTACCAGTGTACAAAGTAAATGCCTCAATTTTTTTGTGGTTTCTCCTAAAACGGTGTAAATATTGTATGACTATATCAGGGTCACAAGTGAGCTCAACTTTAATACTTGACCCCACACGTACCTATTGGCCTAAGTTGGGTAGTTTGTTTGCATTGTATAATTTTGTTTTTCACATTGAGATCTCCCAAACTGTGGCGCCACTCACCATGCTCTTTGGTAACCTATGCTCTTGGTAACCCCTCTCTTGGGTGCTTTGGCTTTATAAAGTTTGGCAGGGTCTGATCATCTTGGTAATCTTTAGACCTTCTTTGATGAGTAGGGGTGCACTAAGGCGGTTTGGTAGAGTCTAGGCCTATGGTGCAAGAGTTATGGGAATAATTTAGAAAGAAAAATTCATCAAAATGAAAATAAAAATATTTTAAGGAAATTGGGTGGAGCTTTTGGCAGTGTTGGAAATGCATTGATGGGTGGGATTTGTCAGAGCTGATTTCCTAGTTTTTAGACCTAGAGTGAGGAAGATATTTAATTTTGAGTGTTTTTTGACACTAGAAACTAATTTTCACCCTTGGGGCAGGGGCATAGCCATATTAGTACTTATTTTGAAGTTTTAACTCACCTAAATTTTGGAAGATGTGTGAAATCTGGAATGGGAATGTAGTATAAATAACATTCTTATGGATCAAATGTTCTCGCTCTGCCCCCCTGGATGAATAGTCAACACTCCCATTGGTAATTGGTACATTCTCCTTTTGAATGAGGCCTCTTAGTGACCATATTAAGCCCCCAAATTGTTAGATTTGCACTCAGATGCCCTGATTTGCTCTAGGGTTTACGCATGGGATAATTATAATATTTAAAATTTTATTTTAATTTTTAATTTTTAATTTTTTTTCCCCAGGTTTGTAATGTAATCAAACTAGCAATCATCCACAATAAGATTCAGCCTTATTTGGAGAATGCATCAAAACATAGAAAACTTTCAGAATCCTTCCCTATACCTATTGGCTACATACTGGAGCCTGGAACCTGTTGTAGAAATCCGATGATTTAAAATTTTATTTTTCAAATTTGGCGACAGCTAAATTTTCCACAAAAATGCTTTGAATGTGTAGAAATCATATTCTCCAGGTTGAGAAAGTGCAAAAATTCACCCAGAAAGAAAACACTTCACACAATCCAATCAGAGAATTAACAAAATGTCCTTGCATCTTTGCCCCTCCCAAATTGAAGGAACTCCGAAAACCAGTTCCCAAAACCTCAAAATACATTTATATGTTGTTCTGTTGTTATTAAAGTTCAAAGATGATTTGTAGAACTTCAGGTGGTGTTCGTATGGCGCTCTAAATCATTTTAAATGAATAAGAAATAAGAAGGTTATGAGGTTTGAAAGTAAGAAAGATTCAAAAAAATAAAAATAAAAAATTTAACTTGGAAAGCTTATTTTTCATTTTTTTATTATTTCATTACTCCTTTTCCTTTGCACTTCAAAGATTATTTTTGGAGCTTGAACTTCCATAACATTTTAAATCACTCAAAATGAAACACATATGATGAAGATATAATTTGGTGATGTTTGGTAAGAGGCAGATGATTGGTGATGGGCCGGCATATCTAGTTTGTTTGTTTTCCTTTCCCTTCAAAGCGCAACCGCAGACCCACTGGAGCTGACAAGCAGTTGGCATCACCAAGTCGGGCTAATTAGCAGAGGGTCAACATGAGTTTCCCATGCCCAACACTAGACCATTGAACATAGGACCCTTCCCTGGTCGCAGGGTCCCAGAAGCAGCTATATTAGTGAGCCATCACCCCTGGGTAAGTACTTACTGGGTTTACATTAAGAATTACCTGATTTATTGCATATTCAAATCTTACACAATGCCTACTATTCAACAATTAGTCAATAGTTGGAGCAACTGGTAGGAAACAAAACAAAATCTGCAATTTGTTATCAGTGTGGCAGAAGAACTAGTTTATCATAGGAGAGTCTTGATCTATCAATTAGAGTAAATTGGCCCATCATTGATCACCTGCCTATGGCTGAACATTTATTTATATCTTCATCAGATGTGCTTCATTTTCATTTTGAGTGATTTAAAATGTTATGGAAGTGTTGCCTCAAGCTTTAGAAATCATTTTTGAAGTGCAAAGAAAAAGGAGTAATAAAAAAACAACAAGAAAAAAAGGAGCCTTCTAACTTACAAAACACTTTTTTTTCCTTATCTTTGGACCCCTCCTACTTTCAAACTTTGTAACTTTCTTATTTCTTATTCATTTTAAATGATTTAAAGTGTTATAGGAGAGTCACCTCAAGTTTTACAAATCATCTTGAAACTCTAGTCGCAACAGAGCAACATACAAAGAATCTTTTGGGTGTTCAGGAACCAGCCTTTCTAGCAAGCGATGATTTTATTTTTTAGTTCTTGACCCCCCCTTTACTTTGGGGGCTATAACTTTCTCAATTCTATTTCATTTTTTGACAATTTTTAATGCATCAGACACACAAAGAAAAGGGGTTGAAGTCTTGTTTGGACACTAGAAACAACAAAGCCTTCCCCTTGGATCCAGCCTGCCCTGAGTGTTTCATCACCCATTGGTTTACCTTATGTACTTATAAGACAAATGAAACTTGTGATTTCCATTGTTGCAAATTAAATTATCTCAGCAGGGAATGAAAGCAGGAATTTCTCAATTCGGTCATTAAATGCAGGAAGCAAGAAAACAATAAATGCAATCTTTTCCACCTATTAGGTATTCTAAGAGCCCCATAGCCAGAAACTAACCTACGGGTTACACCCATCCTGGCATTACAGTTGCATAGGTCTTGGTGTATCTGAAGTTTCGTATGAACTACTAACTAGTGTGGGCCAATTATTAGAAACTTGTATCAACCCCTCACCAGGTATCAGGGTGATTCTTAGAGTTGATATCTGTGATTTGTTCAAAAAATCAAATAATCGGTCTGGATATATTCATGGTTATCAAAAAATTAAATGCCCAATTCTGATATACAACTATGGTGCTCATTTTTTTTGAAAAACTCAAATAACCATGTAAAAGTTGTGTGTTTAAATGTTAATAAGCATATATACGACATGTAAATCCCGTGTAAGTGTAAATGATTTATAGTTTCATGTTCAAATTTTTTACACTTCCACTTATCTTTTTGTAGTGTATATTGTTTTTTAACACTTACACAA
Organism: Sphagnum tenellum; assembly: GCA_963921925.1. NCBI lineage: Eukaryota > Viridiplantae > Streptophyta > Sphagnopsida > Sphagnales > Sphagnaceae > Sphagnum > Sphagnum tenellum. The sequence goes on from OY998151.1 coordinate 15,778,234, forward strand.
GACCAATGTAAATATTTGTCAAAAACATTTACATGGGAGCATGTAAGTGTATCCATTATGTAATATTACAAAATATATGCAGTGAAAATATATGCAGCCTCATTGGAGGCACTAAAAGAAAAGAAAAGACGAGGTGAAATTCAATTCACCACAAAAACTAAGGTCCCCCCACCCTTGAATGCTAATGTTTTCTTTTTTGGGGTAGATTTTTTTTTTGTAAATCTCACCTTAATTATGATCAAACTCAGTGTTTTAATGTTGTCCTCTTTATTTTATAAATAATATTATTATATACCTTTAATGACATTACCTTCTTGCAAAATCATATTAATTAGTTATGAGTGTATATTTTGATAAGTTTTTTTTTGCAATGGGCCATTTAGTTGACTTATCATCAAAAACATATTGAAATCTCCCCTCCTCAAGTAAAAGTCACAATTTTTACATTTTTTTACATGGCCATGTAAAATCACACACACACACATACATTGTTTTATCAAACCATGTAAAATTATATAAATTTATTTTTTCTTACACACACAGCACTACTAAAAATCATTAGTTCCTTATGAAATCCAATGAATCTTTGATTTTGAATTTTTTTCAAATACCTAAGACAAGGAGTTATTAAAATAAATCAAAGAACCACCCACACATCAATACGAAGGACTCACTACCTTCTACATTCAAGTGAACCCAACAAATATAAAGAATGGACCCCCTTGCCACCACAACCCCCCAAGTTTAAGGTGCCAAATGTTGAGTGGGCTAAACCTTGATGTATTCTTTGGGTAGGCAATGCACCTAATTTCAAAATTCAATATCTCCTTCACCTTAGGTCTGAAAATTATCAAATATCCTTCATTAAATTTTATTCACTAAAGATTTATCAAATTTATATATATAATTAATTTTTTAAAATTTTATTTTCTTTCAAAAAAAATTTCAATTGAATGTTTTAAATATTTGATAAATTAATTATTATATTGATTTCATCCCATATTAAAAAAGAGATGGTTTGTTATTGATCTTCAAGCAATCCATGATCAACAAATAGTTAGGAGTTTTAACAACCTTTTCAGTCAACTGTTTCCTCCAATCAGATGAGTGGTTTTAAAAGTTGGTTGGATTTGGGGTGGTGAATGTGGTAGGATTCAACCCTGCAAAAACATAGGATGGAAATATCACCATCAAAATCACAGATAATGGATGTGTGTCTAGGGTGAGAATGTGGGTGAAGGCACATGATGGAGGAAGTGGTTGGTGCACAAGTGCAAAGTTACAACAATAGTTCCACTTCATCTCGTACCTCGCATAGATCCACTCACATTGTGTTAGATAGAACCAAAGAAATTCCTAGGGTTGGAAATATTTCAATTCTTCATTCTACAAGATCTCATGATCACTTCACTAGATTTTTCATACTCATAATTGAGGTCTTCTTCCAAGCAAGTGACAAGATTTTTAGAGTTTACGCATCATGTCTATCATCACGATTGGTGTGTTTGAAGCTTTGGTAAAATGTTGAATTTCAACAATCATGGTAACTAGATAGCTCAGATGATCAAACTTTTTCACCTTTGCCTATTACTTTTCAAGATCTTGTTGCAATAACTAAAGGAATGCAACAAAAGTTCTTTGAATAAAGAAATGCAGGATAGAATTTAAATTATGTTTAAAAAGTGATCATGAATTTTAGAAACCTAATGAGTCCTATTTTATTAATGAAATTGCATTTTCCCAAGAGCACAATGTGGGATTTATAGTTACTAAATTAGTGGATTTGCATTAGTAACCTTAGTTGGACTTTGTCCTCAAATTCCTGAGAAATGAGACTTGGATGTCAAAATGACTTTAGATTCTTCATGAAGGTGGCAACTTGGATGAAGGCCAAATGTGGGAACAAATTTGTCATGCAATTTTTTCTTTTATTAACTCTCAATACTTGCTCATTGGATGAAACAAAAATATGGTTGCTTGATGTGGTGATATGAATAAGATTTCAAGCACAAATACCGCACCTAAACCTTTATCATTTAATCTTATAATGACAACATAAAGAGAAGGACTACTTTTTATACTAAGTAAACCCAAGGGGTATATGAATTAGTAAGGCTTGGGATCATGAGAATTTCTACACTTGTAGAAATTTTTTTAGCTAGTCGGTCCTAACAATTTTCACCATTTGACCTTAATCCACTGGATCACAATGACTACTCCTCAATGTATGGATGAGTTGTTTTGGGGCAAGGACCATGAGGATGTGAATGATTGGGCAAGGCATTTGATTATTGTAGTTGAGGTAGAGATTTCAATGATGATAAGTTGTTTAAGATAACCATATTGAACTTGCATGATTGAACTAAAAAATGGTTTAAGAAACTTAATGCACCACTGCTCATTCGACTATTCTAAGGACTATAATTGTTCAAAAGTTTTGTGATGTTGATGCTAATGAAATTCACATCAAACTAAGTACAATCACATAAGAACCTAAGGAGTGGGTTGAAAAATATTTTGGGAGACTATATAAGTTTTTTCCAAAGAAGGAAAATCGAAGATGTTGAATAAAGGATAAGGTTTTTGGCTCAATTAAGGCCATAACTTAGAAGATTTTATGAGGTAAAGACCTACATAGACATCAAGGAAATGGTGCTTGCAACAATAGAAATTGAAGGGGTGCTAAGAGACCTAGGGGAAACGGCATATGATCCCCTCATGGAAGAGAAGGATGAAGACGCAACTAGAAAATCATCTACAGATAAGTATTGTCAATGTTGAATGAAACCTTGATACATTTTTTTAGGGAATTTGGCAGTAGGAATGGAGCTAATGCTAGCTCTTCTAGGAGTACATCTAGGTGTTAATTATGCCACACTGATGACCACACTACAATGGTCTATCCAAAGCACAATGATATGCAGCCCAAATGCGGCAAATGTGGTGGAGGATATAAGGTGGGAACTATGGCATAAGGTGTTCATTTTGAAATAGCTTAGGACGCTTGAAGGATCAATGTTGGAAGAAAAAAGACATTAAATTTATTAACTTCATTGCCAACTACCTTGAAGTGTTGGTCAATGATGAAAAGGCCACATTGATAAAATTCATAATCATGGTAATCATGTTAATTACAATATTAGTAACAAAAAAAATATTTTGCAATTGTGTTTTGATTAAAGTGGTGATTATTTTGTCCATCTTTACTCAATGTTCAATTTGATAAATAGTCAAATGGTCGTTTTAATCAAGTTCAATAGACACAAAAAAATACACATATCATTCAAGCCTTAGGCCTCTAGTCAAAATATACATGCCCATTCATAAAAAAAGATTAGTCAATTAACTTGGACTATTTGAAAAACATGTTTTTATAATAGGGCCTTCATTGTATTTTTATTTTAAAATTATTGCGAGGATCGATACTATGTCATTAAAATTATTGTAAATGCACCCACCATGCATATGTTGTGTTATATAGCGTGCCAAAAAAATGACAATATTGCAATTTTTCTTCCAAAAACTTATGCCATTTTTTATTATTATTTGCTAACAATTGAATGTGTTGCATTACCATAGCCATTTTTTAAAATTTCAATTACAACTGATGGTATAGTTTTTTGTAAACTACCATTGGTTTAAAAAGGGAAACTTATATGGTAGTTAATAAATTTTGGATTTATCTTAAATGAAAGTATTGTAAATATTGTAATACCTACATTATGGGTTAATATCATATTATCATTAAATACTAAAAGGTGGGTTTAAATCCACAAGGACAATTGGAAGTCCGAGTTTACAAATCTCACATTACAACATCAAGTTTCTTTTAAAGTTTGTAAGCTTAGTTTGTTCTTAATTTATAAGAGGCAATGACAGGTTGGTAGGTGGGCCTATGTAGGTAGGGCCATGTTGGTGGGTAGTAAATAGGTAGGTCGGACGAGGGAAATATCACAAAACCCCTTAAGTACTTCATTAGGTTTCAATCCAGTTTTCATAATGAGATTTAACAAGTATCACATTATGTGATTGGTCTATTATTTGATTTAATGGGTCTTAGACCAAATGAGAACCAAACCTTGAAAAAAAGGTATGTTTTCAAAAAATCAAAATAATGAAACTTTGGTGTCATCAATGGTTTAACTTTGGTCTAGTTCTTAAATTTGTTTTTAGAGGTTTAGGTTAAATTTAAATGTCTAGAGTTTAAAGGTTAGATAGAGTTTTTAGAAGATACGATTTCCAAGTAGCTATGGATTTGTAACAACAATGTTGCAACATAACCATTTCCTCCCCAAGATGAAAGGCCCCACTCTTCTCACACTTTTGATTTTCTTCCTTTCATTTTGTCAAGCTTTCTATCTCTTTTATGCTTGATTTTTATGCTTAGCTTTGAAGTTATTTTATTCATGCTTGTTTTTGGTGTAGGATTATTATCATTATTATTGAATTAAATGAAGTTTCCTTTGATTTGGATAAAACATGTTCTTTTTGTCTTGCATAGAATGAAGTAGTTTATATTGTAGATTAGAAAGGAATGTAATAATTGTTTTAATTTGAAGAAATAAAGTGTAAAATTTTCCTTTCTCATTTTTAGCAACCATCCTAGGGAAGAATTCACAACAGATGATTGATGAATTTTGGAGTTCCATGCAAAATACTCAAAAGAATTATTCCATGGCAAACCCATTGAACCAACCACAATTACAAAATTTTCAAGCACTGATGATTTGGGAATTCTACTAATCTGTTGACAATTAATCTAGGAGCTAAGATATGCTTGAGGACAACATAAGGGTTTGAACAACAACCTCCAATCATTGTATCTTCATATTGGTATGGGTCAAACCCAAATAATTTTCCAATGGGAACACCAATGATGCCAATGAACACAAACCTAATGACCATTCTACTAATGCCCATGTGGAATTTGATGACATGTCCTATGTTGAGAGGTGTATGTCCATTGATACTAACCACCCAAGTACTTGTGGCTATATTTGTTCCACTCAACGCATAGATATCAACCATGACACAACAAAAATCAATAGGAATTAAATTTAGAAGCAGTGATGGACGAAGTAGCCCACCAATTTCACCACCACTGAATTTGGGAAAAGAAGCTATTCCACAAGAACCGCTTAATGGAGGATGGTTTATATGTACCATATATCTAATATAGGATGGGGTACATTTGCAATGTTTTGGTATCCAGAATTTGTTGCACCAATAAAACCCCCAACAAATAAACATTTAGGGTATCCAACTTATGTTAAGGTACAAACCTTGATGTTCACATCTAGGTGTTCAAGAAAGTTATCAAAGCTAATGGCAAAATAAAAAATGAAGACATCATTAATATGTTTGGTTTTACTTTTTGAAATAATATTTATAAGTGGAGAGAAATTGTTTTACATGATCAGATCCTAGAATTGTACTTTTGCAAAATTGGAACAAGTTTTTTATAAATGTAACAGAACAAAAAAAAAATGATGAACAATTTTACCTGAAGTTGAGGAAAATCAAATAGGAAGAGAAGGAATGTGTTGAAGTTTTTTACAAATAAATCCTTAAATTAGTTAATTGTTTATAGATCAACACCATTGGTATGTATTTCACCATTGTCTTCAAAGTATGTCTACATCCATACATTTGACTTTCAACAACTGGAATGAAGTGAAAAACTTTAATCGAACACGAGGAAGGTGTTGTGACAATTACCTTACAAATCCAACAACTTCTTACGCAATCATGAAACTATACAATCACCCTACATATTTTCACACTAGATGGTTTGGATTACCTATTATGACCCCAATTCCTTCATTAGTACCATTATTTTTACTTATGCCAATGGAACCTTTTGTACCTATTCCATCCATCATTTAATCCATATAATAGTTTTTATAGGATATTAGTTAACAAGTTTTTGATACAAAAATATATTATGAACTTAGGTCAATTCATTAAAATAGTTCCAAAGCTAGAACAATACTTGATTTAAAAGTTTCACTTCATGAAACCACCAATTTCAAAACCAGTACCTATAGATGTAGTAACATCTATACCTGTAGTAACCTTATGGTAGTAACACATGTACATATTGGGAAAAATCTTGTTGATGATGAGTTATTAAATGATAAACTTGGAGTCAATATAATCATAGAAAAGTTGAAGGCCATTCTAAGACTACATAAGCCTTAACCAACCCCCTATAATTTGCAGATGGTAGATCAAACAATGGTGAAACCTTTTGGTTTGATCCATGACCTTAAGATATTAATTCATGGTATTCCACATGATGTAACCTTTACAATTACATAGAATAATGTTGTAGACTTATTACCTATTCGATGTTTTTAAGACTACCTTGGTTACAAGATGTTAAATTATCCCATGATTGGGGAATTAATAATATTATTATTCAAGGTAATGGTATAGTTAGAACCATAGCAATAACCAAGCATTTGAGTAGTCAAACAAAATGTCTTGAAGTTTTTTTCCAAAATGGATTCACAAAAGAAGAACAAAACATTGCATTCACTACATAACCTAGTTTGTTTTCTATTGATACTATTAGCTTATCAATTGTCCAAGAATTTGAACCTTTAATGTCAATAAAACCTAAATCTACATTCACATTTTTAGTGTCCAATGTTATCTTTTTAGATTTTATAGTGTCACATAAGTTTGTAGATTATCTGAAAACATTTTATTAACTTGATATTGGTTGCATATGGATATTGACAAAACATTAGCTTGAGAGCGAGTACATCAATTACAAATTACTGGTTGGGTAATCACAAAAGAAAAACAATTGAAACAAATTAATCTTGGTACAATAGAATGTCCCCAATATGTGAATATCAATGCTACATTATTTGAAGAGTGTACTTTTGTATTAATAAATTACAAAATTAAATTTTAATAATACCATTTTGTATTTTAGAAAATTCTTTTGGAAATTGTATTTGGGTTATTGATTCCTTAATAGGGATCAATTATTCTCAAGTTTGTGAGAATCAACCATTTGAAGATCAGCTTAATAGAAAAAGTTCAAAACTTGATAGCTTGGTTAGTTTTTAAAAATTTGAATTAAGAAAAAAAAAGCCTTTGTTGATTCTCAAATTGTGCGTAAAAATTGGAAATGGCATTTCTTTCAAAACAATGAGAATCACTTGAACTACCTACCTACTTGTTTTTATGTAATACCTTCCAAATTTTGATGGCAACTTCCCCTATTTGATTAAAAGGTAAATAGCTACAAATATGTCACTTTAGGTAAGTAGGCAAGGTGTTGTCGTGTGTGTGTGGCCAATTGGCCTTTTGATCCATAGGCATGGAGAATAAGGAGTTTAGGGAGGATACATTTTGGAAAGACTGTAAGTACAAGTAGATAGAACATTAAATAGACTAACCATGTTACTTGGGATGCTTGGCTTGGGATAAGTACCCCATAAAAAGAAATCCATATCTAATCACCATCCATTCAAATTGGTGCACTATGGCCTTATTTGAAAAGGTAATTTAGTACTATACAAAGGTTTGTGGTTGATTTTATTATTTATGTAATACCTTGTTAGGTTGGCACTAATGTGTTGAGCAATTATTACTTGAGTATCAAATAATTAGTTAATTTCTCAAAATCCACTTGGCAATAAATATAGATAACCTATTTGACATGTTTTCAAGGCTTTTAATCTCTGAGATATTGAGACTTTTTACAACAATTTCTATTGCTATTTGGTGCAAAAATGGGGAGACATAATGTTCCACCAACATGTAGGATAGAAAAATGTTGCCAATTATTGGAAACTTGTTCTACAATGATGGATTGGATTCTCTTAAGCTTTCATCAATTTAATATTTTCCCCCTCCCTTTCAATTAGCTTAAATTTTAACATTTCAAACAAATGAAATTCAACATTTCCACATAATTTAATTACTGTCAAACTTGGAAAGGTATTACAATATGTTAAACCAAGATGAGATGAATGACAAAAAAACTGTCTTACACATAATTTCACTTACAAATTTTTTAATAAAAATCGTATATTAAAATTATTATTGTAAAAGTGAGGTGTAATACAATAGCCTAATTAATTATCTCTTACATTTTTCATCAATTAGAAAAACAACCCCTTACAATTTCTTAAAATTTCAACATTTGAAAAAAAAACCAACATTTTCACAAATAATTTAATTATTGTGAAACATGAAAAGGTACTATGATATGCTAAACCAATATGGGATGAATGACAAAAGACCCTCCTTTACATAATTACACTACGAAATCAAACAATTCTTCAACCCCAAAAGAAAAAAAGTAAAAAGAAGTAGAACCAAAAATTAATATCATGAGGTTCAATGAACCTCGTAGCAGATACCACACTGACAAGAACAGATACTACACTGTACCACATATTAAAGTTTACCATAAAGTGACCTTGTCTTTGGGGGCTAGTTTGACGTTTTTAATCCTTGTTTCATCCTCAAGTGGAGTGTAGCCCTTAAGTGAGCGAAGTTAGGTGCCTTTTCATGAAATTTAATTTCAGGTCAAAAGATTTGCATGATCTTATGCTAACAAGGTTCGATTTAATCAAGAATATGATCAGCAGGGAAGTGGCCCATAATCCCAAACTGGGAGGTAAAACTACTCAGGGCCAATTCAGGCTAGAAAACTAGCTTGGTCCCCTGTTTTTTTTCTTGTGTACTGTTTTCGTCTCGACTTCTCACTCAAACCCCAATATGCTGTACTTCAGGAATACTCCAATATATTAACCAAGTTTTTGTCTCAAGTTTGAATTTAGCCATGACCAAACAGGCTGAAAGCAAACAGAAAACATCTGATTCTCAAAATATTGTTGAAAAATAGAACGAAAATCTACTTTTTTATTTTGAGAATTAGTGAAAGAACAACAAGTTTTTATTTCTTGTTCTTACAAAACAGTCCTAATTCTAGGGATTGCAGATTCCCATGCACCTTGACTTCTACCATCATTCTTTTCGCATACATTGGATACAACAAAAGAGCTCCCTTGACAATTTCATCCTCTCAATGCCACATTCCTGATATTGAAATAATATTAGTGATAATGAAGTTTGAATCTGGAAAACCCAAACATCAACTTAGATTCAACTTCAATACATTATTGTTGTGTACTGGTCTGTTGTCACAACTAAAACTCAGAAAGTCTTTATACCCTCTCCCCCCCCCACCCCATTTTTTCCATGAATTGTATGGAGAAGAGTTAGTTGTTGTCAGCCAGAAATTGTAAGCTGAGATGCTATTTCAAGTGCCTGCACACCACTTGCGAGCACCTCCTGGAGGACAGGGGATGTTGCACTTGAAGCCCCAGCAACAGTTCCTATATCATTGTTTGATACATTGTTGTTTTCTCCATGCCCCAATGGGCGTCCACCCATCTCCAAATCTGGTGCATTCAGCTGGTCGGCTGAAAATCAAAATCAAATAAGGTTCAAATTATTCCATGATCTAGCCTTATGAGCCTCACAAAATGGCAAATATCAACCATTACGATACTTGATAATATATTAACCTCCTCATAATACACCATGATCTCCGTAACTTGTGTAGCAAAGTTGGCCTCTGTTCTCTAGAATTATGGAGAGTCTATGGCTTCAAGCCATTCGACACATAATTATTGTCATCATGTATGTATGTGTCTATGGCATTTGTTAAAATAAGTACCTCTTTCCAAGTTTAGCTACGTCACTCCTGTCCCTTATTCACCTACATGACCCCTCCCCTCATTGGATTCTCCTTTATTCACCTAAATGAAAAGGCAAAACCTTTACAATTGTTTTTCAAAATTTTCACCACCTTTACCATTATGTTTATCTCTTTCTCACATACCTTTTGAAATCTTGCATTTCAAAGTGAACCTTCAAATAAAAATAAAATTTTTAATTTAAATATTAGAGTACATTTCATAATTTTCAAAAAATGATTAAATTTTTTTATAGTTATAGAAATCATTATGAAATTAATTATAAACCTACACCTTCTTTCCCGTTATTCTTGTCTCTTTCTCATACAAAGGAAGCTAAATGATCATAAAATTGAAATTTGGAGATTAATTACGTATTAGAGTACATTACATAAATCTATAACTTTTTCCAGTGGCCACAAGTTCTAGGGAGATATTTGCCTCAAAGGGTGTTATTATCCATCTCTATCTGGGCCTTTTGCACACCAATACAAACATGCATGCCTCTATTTGTAGATGAAACCTCAAAAAAGGTAAGATATCCAACATGTTCATTAGAGCTTCGATTGCCATATGAACCGGTAAGCCGCATCTAAGCCTCCAACAAGCTTACATGCTGCCATTACATAGCCCCAACAATAATCAAGGTAGATGAAGTGAAAAAAAGAATATAATACAATATACAGAATGAAGGTGAAGTGTGCTTGTGACCGGTTAGGGGGTGGCCGGACAACAACCTAATTACGGCTACTGGGTTTGGAAATCGGGTTGTTTGGTTTAGGGGTTTAAGAAATTAAACATGCTGGAAAAACGGACTGAAGGAAGGTGGCCAATTTATGATTTTGGGGACATGACCTTGGAACGGGGATGGAAATGTTAGAGCGGGAAACATAGCAAGCAACGGCTGGAATTCGGGAGGTAGGAGTGGCGATTTGGAGAGAATGGAGCTGGTTAGTTTTTGGGGAGTCTTTGGAGTGGTTTTTGTTTTTGGAGGCAGCTGCTTAGCTTGCTGCTGAATTTTTTTCCGCTGCGCCAATAGCCAGCAGAAGCAGATGCAACTCGGATCAGTAAGCGGAATCTTGAGAGAGTAGTAGAGCTGTAGTAGGAACAAGAGGCAGCTTGAAGTCAATTTTGCATGATGAGCTAGGATTGGAGAGGGATCGTTTGGAAGCTGGTATCGAGCTGTCTGTGGATTTTGAGGTCCTTGTACATATCATCGTTTTAATGTATGTAGTCCTTAAGATCCGAGTCAGGAAGAGTGCGGGTCTGATTAGTGTTTTGCTGTGGGAAACTGGTCTGTGGTGATGTCAAGCATTTGTGTGCCATGAGTCCCTGGTCTGAAAGGACCAAGTTCTGTGTGTTGTCTGGTTAGTGGTAGATCGATCTGGGGACGAGAGGCGCTCAACCTCCGTAACTCTCGTAGATGCAAATGAAAGCTCTGAGCTTCCTGATTAGAGCAGCAAATGTTACAGGAATGAAGAGTCTATGTGTTTGAAGGTCCATGTGCATACACAACTTGGGTCCTGATCAGGACCCAAGACTGAGAGGAGATCAAGGGCCGTGAGTAAAAGAACGGGACCCCAGAGGTTTGAGTTCTGTTTAAGATCGGAGTGTTGCCGGGGTGTTTGATGAGTTGTGTACCCCATTTCTTTTGGTATCAGAGCGGGTTCAGGCCTGGAGACATCAGTAGAACGAGTAGATGTCTAGATATGATGATAGTAGAAGTGTCATATGTTCGTCAGACGGGGAGGTTTTCATTGCGGAAGATCAGCCTCCCAGAAAGAGACGGCTGCTCTCAGCTGTTGTGAGGGTTGAAGACGAACAAGACACTGTTGCAGAAATGGAAAAGGAGAAGAAGGGACTTCTCGCGTCTCTCATCGTTTGCGTCGGACAGATTCAGTGGCGGTAGCAAGCTACGCGTTGCCATGGGATTTCTCTTCGCGGCCAGGGATGCGTATCGCAAGCATCCCGTCATCAGCAATAACCTACGACGCGCCACTCCAGAGCTGAGCATCGCATTGGCTGCGTTCGGCGTCTATTTGTTTGTGGAGGGTATGACATCGAAGTTGGCTAGCTCTCCGGCCAAGAAGGAATCTCATCACTGAACAGCTCAGGCAGATGAGAAGCAACTTGAACTACTCTATTTCAGTGGATAGAGCATCATACTCACCTTTGCTCCTTTCTACGGACAACAGCAGAGCCTGTAATTTATTTTATGCCTGCCAAGCATTCTGAGAGACAAACAAACTATTGCAGGAGTCTCAACAAGGACTAGAAAGATGACAAGTCCCCAGGGTATGGACGAGTTGTTCTGGGGGCGGGAGTATGAAGATGTTAGCGATTGGGCAGAGAGGTTGACCATGGCTGCAGAGGTTCGGGACCTCAACGCAGACAAGTTGTTCAAGATTGCAAAATTGAACTTGAGGGGCAGGGCAAAGGATTGGTTTAGAAAATTGCAACCAGCTCCGGCTGACTGGACTGAGTTGTGAAATTTGATCGTACAGAAGTATGGAGTGATTGATGTCGATGACATCCGAATGAAGATGGATGCCATCAAGCAAGAACCCAAAGAAAGGGTTCAGAAGTATTTCGAAACGACTGGATAAGTTGTTTCGAAAAGGGCAAATGCAAGATGTAGAGCAACGTAGAAGGTTCCTAGCCAGACTACGGCTTGAGATCCGTAAGTTGTGCGTTGTGAGAACATTTGTAGACATAGAGGAATTAGTGGCTGCTGCTATTGAGGTGGAAAGAGTGTTGAGCGAAGGTGAGACGTCGTTGGAACCTCTTAAGGAGGAGCAGGAAGAAGGGATCGAAGAAACTATCATGGAAAAACAGGTCAGTGCGTTGAACGAAACGCTTGTTAATTTCTTCAAGGGAGTTGTGAGTAATCAGGAGGCATCATTCTCTTCCATAGTCATAGGAGGATGCCAAATATGCAAGGGAAGGGATCACTTGGCCACCGCATGTCCGAGGTTGAATGAAGCACGACCGAAATGTGCAAAGTGCGGGATGCCACATAGGACAAAAAATTGCGGGGTCAAGTGTACCTATTGCTCAGGTCTGGGACATTCCGCAGATAAATGCTGGAAGAAACCCAAAGATGGGAAACTGCCTCCTGGGGCAGCCAAGTTCTTGGAGGTAATGTTCAGCGATGAGGCGGCGACTCTGCAACAATTAAACAGACTGTGTGGGAGCGAGAACGTTTTCTCTCACACAAGAGTACCCAGAAGAAGAGTACCTGTAGAAGTACCAGCCGGGGGGGCTGATCCGACCCCTCAAATTGTGGGAGATGGGCTTGGGGCTGACCGTGATGCTGCAGTCAGATTCAAGATCCTCTCACACTTCATAAAAGGCAGAATCTCTCTCTCGACAATGGAGACCATTTTGCTTATCCCAGGAGAACTGGAACATTTGGAAAGCTTAGTGAAGTTGGCCAGACGAAGGAAGGATACAGATGTGCATGAGAACCAAGTGTCGATGGTGTTTGCAGCCCCCACACTGAGGAGGGTCTACGTTAACAAAACCCATCGGAGCAAAACCTTATATCTGCTTATGGAAATCAACAATGACATTGTTGAAGGATTGGTGGACACATGAGCTTCTATGTCCGTTATGGCAGTTGTTGTCGTGAGGGAGCTAGGGATGATGCACCTTGTCACCGGATCTGAGACATATAAGACAACGTCGGGAGTCATCACGCAAGCTCTCGGCAGGATTAATGAAATACCAGTGAAGGTTGGGGGAGTCCAGTGCACCATGACATTCATGGTGGTCGATACAGATAGCTACGATGTATTGCTGGGTCTAGATTTCCTCATCAAGATTGGTGCCATAGTGGATGTGGAACGCGGATTGATTTAGGTAAGGCATGGACCGGGTGCTAACGTGGAGGTATTGCCTCTGACAATGGTAAATCTGTTGCAGAGGGTTAATTCTGAGGCTCAGATCAAGAAGCCCACGACCACTTGGCAGAGCGCATCCACCAGAAAGAATCCTGACTGGGTGGAAGATCATGATCAGACAATTGAAACTCAAGAAGACACGGCATCCTCTTCGGACTCTAACGTGTGCACGAATAGTAGCGAGCATGGTGAGGAGGAGTCTAGTCCAAAGAGGCGAGTTGATTATGAAGACGAATTTGGAGAAGGTGAATTGGAGAAGCTGGTGGAGTCGGAAGGACCACAAGAGATCCTGCAACTAATCTTGCAAGAACAGGCGGATGACTTCATGAACGAAGAGATCTCAGAGGGGGATGATTATGCAGACTGGATGCAGTGGGTGAGGGATGCAGAGCAAAGTAGGCGCACTGAACGCGCACTTGATGCTGCTGCAAAAATTAGCCTGCAGCGAGCCGGGCAAATGAATGCTCCCTCAATTCCGACGTTACGGCAGGTGATGCAGATCAAGAATGACGATTCTGATCACAGTACTGTTAAGCGATTGGGTTTATCCAGCCATGAAGAAATGGGAACAAGATGGAGCGAGATCTGTCAACGAATTAGGATAGACAACAGTTTGGATGAGGGAGAGCAGCAGCAACTCTGGAAAGTCCTGGAGCAATACCAGGACGTTTTTGCCTGGAACAAGGGAGAGTTGGGTTGCTGTACTGTTGACGAGCATTTTGTAGATACGCAAGGGTTCCCGCCTTGCAAAGCTTCTCCTGCTCGGTTGTCCTATTGGGAGGAGGCCGAAGTGAACAGGCAAATTGATGCTTTGGTAGAGCTGGGCAAGATGAAAACTATCAACTCTGAATATGCTTGTCGAGTGACCCTACCAGTAAAGAAGGATGGCAGCAGACGTTTTTGTGGGGACTACAGACCACTCAACACACAAACTCGACGAGACTCGTTTCCAATGCCTCTGGTGGAGGACATAATTGATCAGCTGGGAAACTCAACATGGTTTACTGCTTTAGACTTGCAGTCTAGCTTCTGGCAGATTCGAATGGCCCCAGAAGATGTGAAGAAGACTGCCTTGATCACCAAGACCGGATTGTATGACTGGACGGTCATGCCATTTGGTCTGAAGAATGCGACGAGCACGTTCACCCGAACGATGACAGAGGTGTTTAAGGACTTGGGTGGCGAGTTCCTAAAGGTTTTTGTAGATGACCTCAACATCCACAGCGGGAATTGGGAGGAGCATCTGCAGCATCTAGAGATGGTTCTGTGCCGACTCGGGGGAGTGAATCTCAAACTAAACCCGAACAAATGTTGTTTTGTTGTAAAAAGTATTACCTTCTTAGGCCATGTTGTTAATGGGGATGGTATCAGGCCAGATCTAAGTAAGATCGATGCGGTCCTGCATTTCCCACAGCCAAGGACGGTCACGAACGTCAGATCATTCTTGGGATTGACCGGATATTACCGGAAGTATGTCAAAGGGTATGCGTGACTGGCGGCTCCACTATTCGAACTGACCAGAAAGGATGTTGATTTCGTGTGGGATATAGGCTGTCAGCAGGCCTTCCGAGATTTGAGGGCAACGCTAGTAGAAGCACCCATCCTCATACGACCTGATTTCAAGAGTGCATTCTGTCTGGACGTTGATTGGTCGCCCAAGGGGGTCGGAGCCATATTGTCCCAGAGAGAAGGGAAATTGGAGAAAGTGGTAGCCTATGCCAGCAAAAGTCTGACAGAGGCACAGAAGAAATTCCATCCCATGGAGGGAGAGTGCTATGCACTCATCTGGGGCATCATGCACTTTAGGCAATACTTGTACAGGAATCACTTTGTTTTGCACACTGATCACAAACCACTCGAGTGGTTGGCAACTGTGTCTGACGCACATGGCAGGCGAGGCAGATGGATTGACATGTTGCAGGACTTTAGCTTTAAGATTATACACCGACCAGGCCTCAGACACACTAATGTTGATGCTTTGAGTAGAAATCCAGTTGGACCAGCCATGGAGGATGATGATTTTTGTGAGGAAATACCAGACATTGGGAATGCGCAGACTAACATGCACCTGGAAGAAGGGAAGTTCCTCTTTGTTCAGACTGGCACAGAGATGGAATGGTTTGGAATTAGAAGAAAGGACAGGGAGTCAGTACAACATCATACATGTTGTTTTGGGATCAACCATTCTATGTGCCTCAGTGACCACCATCTGTATGTGATTGACGATATATCTGAGGACGATCAGCCCCAGGAGCTCGTTTCGTGCGAGGCTAAAGACAGAAAGAAGGGGGATGAGACTACGCAGAGCAGTACTGCTAGGTTGTTTCTATAGAGGAAAAGACCTCATTACTATGACAAGCAACAGTAATTGGAGCTGGTCTTGGAAGCTCAGCAGCTATTGGAAGTGGGTGAACATGATTTTCAATCCGCAGATCTTGAGGAAGAGGAGGAGTGTGGAGCAGACTCGAGGAACAGTGACATATGGGAAGATGTCAACTGCATGGAATTGCTGCAAGGAGGAGCGCTACCTGCTACTGTTGATCCTTTGCAATAAAAAAGGGCAAGGAAGAGGATACTCAATTACCACTGGCAAGGGCAGTCATTATACTTCAAGGGGCTGTTGGTACCAAAACCAGAAGACCGCATAGGACTAGTGGTCCAGATGCATAAGGACCTAGGGCACTTTGGAGAAGAACGGACTCTAGCTGAAGTGTGTAGGAAGTATTTTTGGCATAACCGAACTGAGGATGTCAAAGCTGTAGTGAGGGTGTGCCAACAGTGTCAGATGGTGAAGAGGATGGGGAGTATACGCTCTGAAGATGAAGAGTTGAAGAGCATACCTGTTTGTGACCTGTTTTATAGGGTGGCTATGGATACTTCAGGGCCTTTGCCTGAAACCAAGTCAGGCAACAAATACATACTAGTAGCTATTGACCACTATTCGAAATGGTGCGAGGCAAAAGCTGTAGCTGATCATGGAGCCAAGACAACAGCCAGGATTCTGGAGGATGATGTGATCTACAGGTACGGGGTGCCCAAATTTGTGTTGACCGACAATGGAGGACAGTGGGCAGCAGAATTTGACGCCATGTGCAAAGACTACGGGATTCATCATCAACACACTGCGCCTTAATGGCCACAATGCAATGGTATGGCTGAACGTCTAATCAAGATAATCAAGCATGGCATAACGGTACTGTCTGCAGTACCCGACAATGCCAATTGTTTGGATGAGCAACTGGCAAAGGTTATGTTTGGATACAGATGCGGAATTCAGTCTAACACTAAGTTCTCTCCTTTCATGATTTTGACTGGGCGTACACCATGCCTGAGGGCTGACAACTATTTACACTCATTGACTACCGAAGTTGATGACGCTGCTGATGTGGAGACTACTGCAGAATAGTTCATGCAGAAGGTGAAGTTGATTGCCAGCATTCATGAGAATGTTTTGCTTAATGTAGAACAGGCACAGCAGAAACAGAAAAGGGCCTATGCCACTAGAAAAGGGAAACAAGCCTTTGAAGGTCTCGTTGCTGGTGAAACAATGGTTAAGATGAAGAAACCCGGGAAGAAAAAGGCTTTGACTGCCAACTGGGAAGGTCCATACCTGTTTGTTGCGCATATTGATGGGATTGGGAATCTTGACTTCGAAGAAGGGAGCCGGGTGTGCATTATTTAGGACGCGGATGGGAATCAGTGGGAAAGACCACGGAGGGATCTTCAAGTTTATCACACTCCACAAAGTCAGAAGAGCTGAAGGACTCAGCTTTTTGATGAACGGAGGGGTGACATATGTGACCGGTTATGGGGTGGCCGGACAACAACCTAATTACGACTACTAGGTTTGGAAATCGGGTTGTTTGGTTTAGGGGTTTAAGAAATTAAACCTGCTGGAAAAACGGATTGAAGGAAGGTGGCCAATTTATGATTTTGGGGACATGACCTTGGAACGGGGATGGAAATGTTAGAGCGGGAAACATAGCAGGCAACGGCTGGAATTCGGGAGGTAGGAGTGGCGATTTGGAGAGAATGGAGCTGGTTAGTTTCTGGGGAGTCTTTGGAGTGGTTTTTGTTTTTGGAGGCAACTGCTTAGCTTGCTGCTGAATTTTTTTCCGCTGCGCCAATAGCCAGCAGAAGCAGATGCAACTCGGATCAGTAAGCGGAATCTTGAGAGAGTAGTAGAGCTGTAGTAGGAACAAGAGGTAGCTTGAAGTCAATTTTGCATGATGAGCTAGGATTGGAGAGGGATCGTTTAGAAGTTGGTATCGAGCTGTCTGTGGATTTTGAGGTCCTTGTACATATCATCGTTTTAATGTATGTAGTCCTTAAGATTCGAGTCAGGAAGAGTGCGGGTCTGATTAGTGTTTTGCTGTGGGAAACTAATATGTGGTGATGTCAAGCATTTGTGTGCCATGAGTCCCGGGTCTGAAAGGACAAAGTTCTGTCTGTTGTCTGGTTAGTGGTAGATCGATCTGGGGACAAGAGGCGCTCAACCTCCGTAACTCTCGTAGATGCAAATGAAAGCTCTGAGCTTCCTGATTAGAGCAGCAAATGTTACAGGAATGAAGAGTTTGTGTGTTTGAAGGTCCATGTGCATACACAACTTGGGTCCTGATCAGGACCCAAGACTGAGAGGAGATCAAGGGCCGTGAGTAAAAGAACGAGACCCCATAGGTTTGAGTTCTGTTTAAGATCGGAGTGTTGCCGGGGTGTTTTATGAGTTGTGTACCCCATTTCTTTTGGTGACATGCTACCATCTTGCTGGATAGGAGGCCGATCTGTTGTGGCTATGCATATCCATCGCAAGTTCCAGTATAATGCATAGACAAAGCCCATGATGGCTACCATTCCTATCCCCACCTTTGTTATTGTTACAAAGTCTAATGGCGTCTGCAATCTGCCAGTCGTGCATGTTGCAACTGTCACATTTGCAATGGCATCTAGCACCAATTGCCTGATCCGACTCTCTTCCATGGCTTTTGCCTTGTGAATTCAAATGGAAGGTAACTTTGCTCAAAGTCCTATTTCACTATCATCTTCCACTTTCAGAATTGCTGACAGCCTGGGGGTGGGCTCTCAAGGCTCAAAGGAAGCAAGTGAATATCTTGAGGGAAGAGTTGTAGAATGAGCAAATGAGTAGCTAGGGCTCAACTGCGGGTTTTATAACATGGACAATTCAGTAGGGGGGGGGGCAATTCATGGTTATAGGCCCCCTCTGCGTCCCTGCCCCCCCTTTGAAGGAGGCTATAGCTTAGGCTTCTGAAGTTTTTAAATTTGTCGTCACCTATGACTGGGAACTGCCCCCCTCGGTACTTTATCGTTACCTATTGGCTATGACAGGGAATTGCCCCCCCCTATACCAGGGGGTTTCCGCGGGAACCACAATGGAGGGGTACCATTGTAGAAAGTAAATGCACCAATTTTTTTGTGGTTTCTCCTAAAACATTGTAACTATTGTATGACTATATCTGGGTTAGCGAGGTCAAGTTTAGTATTTCATTGGTTAGATAGAAAGTGAGAACCTTCCTCCCCCCTTCCCAAAGAAGCTTAAGGTGCTAGTGCTAGTTCACCCATGCTGGTCACAAAATGCAAAAATTAGACAGTTAGATTTAGGTACCAATGATGTTTTTTGGTCTTGGGAAAAAGTGTTGGAGGTTAACATCATAAAATTATTCACAATAAGGTGTATTTCCATGTAAGGCCATCCACTACGCCAGTGGGACTTCCACAAATGTAGGAGGTTTTTTGTGTGAACAATGGCCCTTCTTGTGGGGTCGACTTCCCCCCCCTAAAGACCAACTTGTCCAAAATGAATGGGCATTGTTTTTTTAACAAGTTAATTTCTGAAGGTAATAACTGAAAACTTTGCATGCGTCTTTTAATCACACCAAACAAGCTTATGGAGAATTAAAGCACACCCAATCTTTAAGGCATACCCCACAAAATTCCAATAAGAAATACTACTAAGAGATCTCAAACTCCCCATACTTTGTTGTGTTATTCTTTCCCCAATCACTATAATCCATAATAGAACATAGAGGTAAAACTATTGAGTTTTAATATATTGTCAGAAGTACCTATTGGGCCTAATGTGGGGATCTATCTATGAAGGTAGTTTGTTTGTGTCACATTGAGATCTCCCAAATAGTGGTGCCACTCACAATGCTCTTCGCAATCTTTAGCTATCCTTTGATGAGGAAGGGTGCACTAAGGTGGTAGTGTTTAGGCCTATGATGCAAGAGTTATGGAACTAATTTTTTTTAAAAATTCAAAAACATAAAAGCAAAATATCTTAGAGAAATTGGGTGGAGCTTTTGATAGAGTTGGAAAGACCTTGATGAGTGGGATTTCTTGGAGCTGATTTTCTAGCTTCGTAGACCCATGCCTATCACAAGGTGCCTTTGTGGTTGGGGCATGGCCCACAAATCCTTTGCATGTGTTGAAATCATGTTTTTCAGGTCCAAAAAGTGAGAAAATTTAGGTAGAATAAAAAAACTGCTCACAACCCAACCCAATAGATAAAGAAAGATCTTCACATCTTTACCCACCTTGCCCCCTCCTCCCCACCCGCAAGAGAAATAAAAAAAGGTGGGTGTTACCCACCATGGTTAGATTTTCCACTTGATTTGTCAGTCTGGAGTAGGTGCTTCCCCCTTGCCCTTTCTTTCTCTATATTGCAATGGATTTCGGATTACTGTCAGGAAAAAAAAAGAAAGAAAGAAAGAAAGAAAGGTTGTTGTATATCCCCCTGCCCCCAAAACATCAGCACCTTGCAATTTCACACAGCTTGCGTATCACAAGGTACCCTTGTTGTTGCCCCCCCTCTTTATATTTGCCCCCCCACCCCTTTCCCTCCGAGAAATTTTTGCCCCCCAACCCCACGCAATCTCATATTGCCACGTATGGCAGCTATCTTTGCCCCCCCACCACACGAAACAGTCGGATTATTGCAATTTCGTGGACCTTGCGTATTCCCGCGTATCACAGCTAACTTTGCCGCCCAACCTTGTCCCGCTCGTTACCAGAACCCTTGCCTTTACAAATACGCACAAACTTCAACTCGAAGGATAGTGGTGCGTACTCGAAGGTTTCAGGCGTGAGGAGAGAGAAGCTTCAGGGGAGAGCCTTACCTCAGAAACTTTGGCTTTTAAGAAGTTCAGCAAGTTGTGGATGCATCGTTGCAGCGCAAGTGCGTGAGATTTGTGATGAGATTACATGGAGTTCTCTGATGTGGCTATACCGAAGCCGCATCCGACTTCAACTGGCAGGTGTGTGACTTTCAAGTTAAGTCAGCTCCATCTCGGCTCTTTCGTTGTTTTTTCTTTGTTTCGGCCTTTGGGGTCTCTGCTTTCTGAATCAAGTTTTTCGAGAGCGATATAGCTCAGCCAATAGATGCATCATGAGATTCCAGATTTTTTTACATGAAGTTCCTTTCGTCCGTTAATGTGTGTATTTTGGGGCTATCTCGCTCGAGTAGTTGTGTGTCTGTTCTGTCACGAAAATTTCTAGTTGTATGCTGTTGTGAGGATATATGCTTTCTTTTTCAGTATACAGCAACAATATTGGTAGGGCTTGGTTCCCATGCTTTGTTTGCTTGGCTTTCTAGGGTTTTTTTAATGCACCTCAATCCGACTTGAACGGAGAAGGAGGTAATATCGTCATCATACAAGAGCAATTTTACTAGCCCACTTTCGAATTGGAGACATGGTGTTCGACGCGGAAGGACTTCGATTTGCCGTCGAGTATGTTACTCGTGTTGCCAACGACTTTAGTTCCACAAACATGGTCTTCATAAAAAACTGTTCTCTCCTCCTTAGAGAAATTAGGGTCAATCCGCAAGCTCCTGCAAATGAGAGCATCCATTCTGAAAGTACTTGGCAACCTAGTGCTTCATTGCACAGTGATTCGGTCATGTCATTTGAGACGGAGGAGTTCGTGCATTTTCGTGGTCGTGATCCCGTTTCCGCATACCCATTGATCCGCCTCACAGAAGACTTCGATATACTCGCCTCGTCAAGTCTGGAAAGTTGTTCAACCGGCGAATATTGGCGGGAGACAGTACCTGAACCGCTTAAGTTTCCTGAGTTTCTATTGGACTCACTTGCAAGGCTTGTAACGCTAATCAGATTGTTTGACCATAACCTTGTCTCAATTCAAGATTCGCCTAGATTTCAATTGGTGATGCAAGTTGATATTTACGATCTGACTTCCAGCGAGCGTGTGAAGAGAGGGGTCAAGAGAGCATGGCTGATCGGAGAGACTCTTGCACTAGAGACAGGTAGTGGACACAAGCAACCGAACATACACAGGACCAAGTACAAAGGAGTGCCTTACAAAGGAGTGCGTTATCGGCGTTCTCGCAGCCGCACAAAGCCTTGGACTGCTGAGGTGAAGCCGCCAATGGAAAAGAACAAAGTTTGGATCGATGATTGCAACACTCCGGAGGCAGCTGCCCTTGCACATGATGTTGCGGCCTTCTACTATGGCAAAGGCAACAAGGCTCTCAATTTTGAACACACCCCTCGATTCCTTCCGAAAACCTTGGAATATTCATGTGCAAAAGAAAAAATACATGCAATCCAAGAACAAGCTCGACATCTCAGAAGGAACCCACTTTTTTATCTCATTCACCATCTACCATATGACGTTCTGTTCTGCTTTGTAATGTGGGAGTTATTTACATTCCACGGCAAACCACAGATCACACTTGCATTGCTGATAGTCAAGTTGATGTGGTTGGTGAGAAAGGATAGTAGTGTAATATCATTTCGGAAATGGGTCTTTCTCCACGAAGGGATAGCCCTTCTGGATGCACACACAAACATTCCTCAGCTGCTTGAAAGTATTGACTGCCTAATCAAGAAGATCCCACAACAAAAAGACGGGCACAGTTACAGTTATAGATCGGTACCAGGTTTTAATTTCTTTTTCGGGTGGTTCGAGGCTGGAGCCCCAACCAAAGATATTCCTTTGACTTTCCAATTCATTGAGTGGGTAAGGATTAATCTAGTAACACCTCAAACAACAAGCATGGAAGCTAAACATCTCCATGCAAGTCCTCCAGAATGCAATGTTCTGTCCACAACGTCAGTGGAGATTGATCTAAGAGCACCTCAATTATCAAGCATGGCCATGGAAGCTGAAGATCCCCTTGTAAACATTCCTCCACAATGCAATACTTTGTCCGTGCATTACCCTCATGAACAAATACGAGAGACTTTCGAGCAAGATTTGATGATCTTGCTAAAATTCTCTCTTGAACGTCAGCACTCAACTTACCAAGATGCAACCCCTGAAGAACAAGTTGTCCAATCTCCAATAGGTAATTGTTATGAGTCCCATTGTAATCTCTAGCATGGTATTATGAGTTGCAACTATAGGCCCCTTGCCTTTGGGTTTTCTACTCTGTTAAACAATCTCAAGGTCTGGAGAGTGCTCATGTTTTCATGAGTCCTGCTGCTCCTTGAATGAGAAGTGTTTTCATTTGGTCCTCTGTCTTCAATGTCCCCTTGTGAAGAGATGTCTAGTTTATGTGTGATTAGATTCCAATCCCTGTACACTAACCATGCTATGAACATTGCTTGAATGGACAGTGGAGCAACCTGCAACAATAGTTTTGTCAACTCCAGTTGCAGCCATTGTTGAAAAATCATTATTGCCTTCTCCACCTCTTGATGTTGAGGTTCCAAATGAAGGCTTTCAGACTGGGGATCTTTATGAACACGTCCAGGTATGACCTCCATCCAAGTGTGTGCTTCAAAAATTGAACCTCGAAAACTTAGTTGACATCATCTAAGTCTTGTGGGTGCTTTTCAGGAGGGTTTCATGTTGGGGCAAATGACATCCACATTAGGGACATTGTCAAACTTCCATCCCCTTCCTTTCACTTTTAGGCTTGAGCTTCACACTCGTAATTCCTTGGTTAGATAAAAAACCATTGCTTCACACATTCGAGCAATTTTGATAGATCATGACAATCTGACAAGTCCTTGATTCCACCTCTCTGTAAAATTTTGCAAATTTTGGTTTCACCAGGTTTCAGTCCTCTTTCAACTCGAGCCCAAACTCAAAGTTCCACTTTTATGGATTTGGATGTTGGAAAAGACCTCATGATGCCAATTCCATCTTCCATGGAGGATGGAGATTATCATCCAAAATGCAATAATTTCGTGGTCCCCTTACCTCTGTCTCATGAATATACACAGGATGCTCTGAAGCAAGACTTGAGAAACCTCGCCGAATTACCTCTTGAATGTGAGCACTTGGATTTCCAAGTTAGTAGCCCAGAGGAAGATGAGTGCATCAAGTCTCCAACAGGTAAAGCATTGGATACTAGGCATTCAATCCAATACTGATGATGTTGTGAATTGTAGCTCCACACCCTTGAAATGTGGTATTCTAGTGCTCAAACAATTCCAACCTTTTAAGATCACTACTGTTGTTTCATGAGTCCTGTTATACCTTCAATCTTTTGATTTAGTCATGCAGATGTTATGGTTTTAGAATGTAGGGTTTGAATTCAATGTAATTGGTTTCATGGGTTTGCAATCCATGACTTTGCCTTTGGAGCCTTGAGTTCCTAAACAATCTCACCTAGTACTTATATTTCATGAATGGTGGTACATGGCAGTTGACAAAAACTTTAATTTATTTGTTTAGTCATTGCATCTTTTGTGGACCCTCAATGTGAAGAGATAGTTATTTTGCTCATTACATTGAAGTGAAATAGACTAATCATGACATGTGGATGCTTGGATGGACAGTAGATCAAGCTGCAACAGAGTTTCTGGATTTAGATGATGGAGAAGATCTCGCAACTTTGTTCGAGAGGCTACAACATGACCAACTTGGAGACATTGGAGACTGGGTTGCTTCTGTTGAGCCAACTCTAATGGAAGGCTGCAATCCTGATATCAATGACATGGTGCTGACATCAGTCCTTGGTCATATTGAAGGAAATGAAATCAATTCATTGTGTGAGTATGAACATGTGATGGCGCCACCACATCATTTTGCACTTTCCCAACAAGCCTTTGTGCAATTTGATGAGTACCTATAAAGCCATGCTTTGAGTCCTGCTGCTCCTTTAATGAGAAGTGTTTTCATTTGGTCATGTATCTTTAATGTCCCCTTGTGAAGAGATGGCTTGTTTATGTGTGATTAGATTCCAATCAATGTACACTAATCATGCTATGAACATTGGTTGAATGGACAGTGGAGCAACCTGCAACAATAGTTTTGTCAACTCCAGTTGCAGCCATTGTTGAAACATCATTTTTTCCTTCTCCACCTCTTGATGTTGAGGTTCCAAATGAAGGCTTTCAGACTGGGGATCTTTATGAAGACATCCAGGTATGACCTCAATCCAAGTGTGTGCTTCAAAACTTGAACCTTGAAAACTTAGTTGACATATCTAAGTCTTGTGGGTGGTTTTCAGGAGGGTTCCATGTCCAGGCAAATGACATCCACATCGGGGACATTGTCAAACTTCTGTCGACTTCCTTTCAGTTGTAAGCTTGAGCTTCACACTCGTAATTCCTTGGTTAGATAAAAAAACCATAGCTTCACACATTCCAGCAATTTTGATAGATCATGACTTTCCCTTTCGATCCTTGAGTTCCTAAACAATCTCAAGGTTTCTCATGTAGTACATATATTTCATGAATGGTGATACATGGCATTTGATGAAAACTTTAATCTATTTGTTTAGTCCTTGTATGTTTTGTGGACCTTCAATGTGAAGAGATAGTTAATTTTGCTCATTACATGGAAGTGAAATAGACTAATCATGACATGTGGGTGCTTGGATGGACAGTAGATCAAGCTGCAACAGAGTTTGTGGATTTACATGTTGGAGAAGCTCTCGCAACTTTGCTGGAGTGGCCACAACATGACCAACTTGGAGACATTGGAGACTGGCTTGCTTCTGTTGAGGCAAGTCCAATGGAAGGCTGGAATCCTGATATGAACAACATGGTGCTGACATCAGTCCCTCGTCATATTGAAGGAAATGAAATCAATTCATCGTGTGAGTATGAACATGTGATGGAGCCACCTCATCCTTTTGCATTTTCCCAACAACCTTTTGTGCAATTTGATGAGTACCTAATGCCATCCTTCGATTCAAAAACTGGCCCAAAGTGATCACACAGTAGATCTCACATGTGAGGGGTGCAGTTTGACAACTTCGTGCATACTGATGTAGTGTACAGTTTTACAGCTGGTTGCCATAGTGTGAAGTAGAAGGTATCCTAAAAACCTGACATTTTGAGGAGCAACTGTTGCATATGACTTTGCATCCTATGGAGGTTTCCTTACATATGTTGTCATCACATGAAAGATTGAAGACCTTGGATTCAATTCATGCTGCCAACATTAGCGAGTATGTTCTATTAGATTCTTTCTGGTGGATTGGAGATGGAACTTTGGGTGGCTCTTCCAGATTCTTGAAAAATGTGCACATGAAGGAACAAATGTATCTGATTTGAAGAATAGATTGTGATGCTTCTCTTGTGAACCAATACACAAGGTTCTTGCTGAGCCCATAACAAAAACTACAAAGCAGGCATATATTGAGCAATGTTAAGCTTTGTTATGAAGCTGAGAAATTAAGTTTAGTAGATTTGGAGGTTGTTTTGAGAAGCTGTAGGAATTATAGCAGTCATGTGGATTTTATTGGGAGGGAATAAAAGCTGCATGTGATTTTATGGCCTAAAGATGGATCCTTACACATCACTATGAGATGAAAGATTAAAGGTCTTGACCTTGTAGGCAATTGTGCATAGGCAACATTGGCTAGACGGATTCTTATGGGTGGATGACAGATTGTATGTTGGGCAGCTTTTCAAGATTCCTGAACAATGCATCCGATGCTGAGAATATATTATATTATATGAGAACTCACTGTTTTTCTTGTGAATCAAAAACATGTAAGGTTGTTTTAGCTGGTTCAAACTGCATTGAAACACAAGGTATAGCAAGCACTGCCAAGTTCTGTTATACAGTCCAAAAATTAAATCATGTGTACATACTGGGTTCTTTTCAGAAATTGCAGCAACCATAGTTTCATTGTGTAATGAAAAACTGAGAGGGTTTGGTGGAGGTGACTCTGAGGAAAACTTAATCTGTTGACACAATCTGTGCCTAAAGTTTTTAGGAATGAAATAAACTTAGCAAACCAATGCCTCCTATCATAAAGTTTCCTTATTCAAGGTGAAAAGTCTTTTGAGCTTCTGCAATGCAATATTGGCAGGAAACCACATTGCACACTTGTAATAATGTTACTGATCTCATGTTACAGAAGGCTGTTGTGCAAACTAAGTTATGCCTATCAGTGTTACATGAGATGTAGTCATAAGTAGATGGAAATACCATAGCAGTGACAAAAGGCATATTCTTTCATGGGCATTAAGCATGAGGGGTGAGCAAACATCTCATATAAGGCATTAAATTTTCTGCAGTCACCAGATATCATACATCAAAGCAAAATTGCAAAAAATTTCAGGTCACCCTTATTTTCTTCTGACCAATTTGCTTTTGAACTGAAATTGTACTATCAACAAAGACTGGCTATTGAATTTGGTATTACCCAGCAACACCAACAAGCTTTAATTGAGAAGGTGACATGGTGATGCTTCAAAAAATGCTGCCTGCCAGGTCAAGTGACATTTTGACTGACCAGAGTTTTGGGCTGCACATCTCAATTCCTATGTTCAACAGACCTTTCAAACTTATCACAGCAGGCCCTAGGCAATGTGAACATATTTTGAATGCTCTTCTGCATGAGAACAAAGTTTTTGCTTAGAATTTGGAAGGGCGCTTTTCAAAGGTGATCACCCGCCGGGCCACTGTGCATGCCATCAATTGGTCATTGCAAGGACCATCAAAATGAAGCATCAGGTCTGTATCCCAACTTCACTAGCCCAACTCTATGTTTCCAACCCATACATCTCATCAATTGTCCTCTAGTGCTTCAAGAGGATGGCCGTCTGACTTCAGATCCGAGTAGAAACCAATCAACTGGTCTCTACTTCACATCCTGCACCCACCTGCATCATTGTTACTGCATCTTGTTTTTGGAAATAATGACACATTTGGGCAGCACATGAGTGATCGTGTTGCATTTCCATCATCACATGACCATTGTTTTAGGATGCTTATCCATTGTCAATTGCTTCACACATTCTTGGTTAGTCTAGCCTTTAATTCCTTCCTCACAAAGGACAACCCAGATTCAATTCTGTTTTTAGTGCATGTCTACCTTCAAAAGTCTGAAAATTATGAAAATTTAAGAGATTGGCTGCTCTCACCACAAGATTTAAAAATACTAACAGCATGCTGCATAGAGACTGGCAAGTAAAAACGAGGAAGGGGCACAACCACGTCTACATGTTTGCATGCTTTATTAGTGCAAGTAGTCTCTTCCCTCCTGCACTGGCATTAGAATCTGTGATCCCTAGACAAATCCATCTACATTGTATTATCAATATGCAATGCATCACTGTTTGTTACATGGGGGCAGCTGGTTCTGATTGCTAGATACCCAATGAAAGACAACAAACCTGCATGTAGGTGAACTTGTGCTGCACAAAATCAAACTGTCATGCAAGAAAATAAGATCAACCAACAGGTAGTGGATAAGGCAGAAAAGCTCAAGAAGGCATAAACCAACACACATGGCTGAACACATCCTTTCAATATACCCAATACTTCCAGAAATCTGCAATCAAATTAGCATGTTTAGGATCAGCCATCAGTTCAATCTGCCATCATCAAAATATCCTAAAACCCTAATTCTTTTGACCCTGGTTTTGAGTTGATCATTGTTGGCCATAACTTGATTAAAGAATTGAGAAAGAACAAGGTATGCAATGTGGTACATACCCCAGTGAAACCAACACAGCTGCAGGGTTATCAATTGTGCACAGCTATGTTGCCACTTCTCCAACGCTCAATGTTCATATCCGGTTGTTGTTGTCATGTGAAGACGCTGTACAAGGATAGACCCTAACCGTAAACCCTAGAACTGGGACACTTCCTGCTCCAACACCATTCTTGATGACAGCTCCAAAGGTCTTTGGTGACAAAGAGAAATTCTTGTGGGCTGATTGGCTTGGCAGGACAATAGCAGGCAAGAAGTGCATGGTAAACATGCGTAATTGTGGATGTATAATGAACCTCACAAGACCAGCTACCATCATCGCTTTTTGAAAGGCTCCATAGTCACACACATCCCCTAGGTAGGCAAATGACAGACCTAGACACCTCTCTATTTCTCTCTCTTATCTCAATCTCCACTTAGACCAACCTCGAGATGTAACACAGATCCTGCCATTGCACCACTAGTGCACCTATCAATACTTCCTTCAAGCAATCTTGCAGCATTTGCCTCATAAAACTCATGTGGTGTTTATAAAACTCCAACAACAGTCTAACCCATCATTTCACTCCATTTAACTGACATTGATCTGCTACTGCCTAAGCCCAAATCATGTGCAGAAGTAGGCATTCTGTTCCGAGACGTGCAACGGAATTGTGAACTCAAAGGCTCTCTCAGCAAGTACACAAAGTAACGCAGGCGGCAAGAGGGACACTATAGATGAATGTGGCTTTCATTTGGGTCCCACATTTTGATGAATGTTCAACAGGTGTTGCTGTGAGACTGTGAGTTCATTTTTCTGAACTCTGTGGAACATTTCCTATTTGTAAGTGTTGCTAGTTCGTTGGCCTTGAATTCCAAGGCAAGAATATTGTGTTTAGATTCATTATAGAAAACTTTAAGTATAGTAGCTTAAGGGATTTTGGCCCCTAGGTAGTAGGTCTATTTCTATATGAGGATTTTGAAAGATGATGTTTTGGCTTGTGTTGAAACTTGAGATTAGTTGTAGAGTTATAAAATGTCTTTAAGGATTTTGGTTTCTTTTAGAGGATTTTTTTGAAGACTATAGTTTTGCATGGTGAAATATTTGAATTCCCATCATTCTTCTTTTGCCTTAATATACTTTTTATAAATGTAAATGGTAAGGCCACAGTGTGACACACCCCTTGTTAGTTTATTTTTTCTTCCCCTTCCAACCACAACGGCATAGCCAACCTGACAAGCCTATGCCACCAGCAAGTCAAGCTCATTGGCAGAGGGCCATCAGGAGTTTCACCTGCACAGCACTGGGTCAATGGACCCAGGACCTTTTCCTGGGCCAAGGGTCTCCATAAGGGGGTATACCAGTGAGCCCTCACCCCTGGGATAAGTGTTGCTGGTTTGAACTTTGAACTGGCAACAAGGACAAAGCCAACTTATATATACGCCCATACAAGGTACACCCCATGCCTTCCAATAGCCCAGGTGAAAAATGGTGACAAACAGTTTTAGAAATAAAAATTTGATGCAGCCAAGGAGAAGGCTCAACATACATAGACAAGGGCCCAATTTGTTTTCTTTTGGGTCGCGGGCTGAGGGGTTTTTCTGGGGTTTTCTGTTCCCATAGAGTTCCCAATTTGTTCCTGAATATGTTCCCAGTAGAACCACACTTTTATTCCATATGCTTCGCCCAAAGTTCTCCCCTTCTCAGCTTTTTAGCTGGATCAAGGGGGTTGGTACTCCATTTGCCAATGGAAACTTTTATTTTGGGGAGCCACCAATGTTTCAGGTTTATGTTTGTGATGGGCCAATCAAAATGGCTCATTGCCCCCCAAAAAAAAAGAAAAAAACTTGGGAAGCAACCCCCATCTAATGAATTGAAACATGATTATATACCATAGTGCAATATACACCCATATTGTGTTTTGCTTGCAGTAGCAATTTAACCTAGGCCAAAAGCAATGCTGAAGAGTTTTAGCACCACAATCTTCATGAGGGGGGTAGGGTGGGGTGGGGTGGGGTCCAATTTTCTCTTTTTGCGGGGGAGGTGGGGATTATTACTGGTTTCAAGTTTTGTTGGAATCAAAAGCAGAAATAGCTCTTTTCAAAATCGAATTAGAATCTAAATTGAGGGTGTTGTCATGTTTTAAACAAGTTAAAATTCTTCAGGTATATAAGTATAATTCTATATGAAAATTTTAGAACTTTGGGCCTATGTTTTAGGCAAGTTATTGCTTTTATTTAATTTTACATAGTTAATATTACATATTTTTTATTGAATTCTGTGCACCAGTAAAAAATTTGTGCAAAATTTCGAGTTGTTACAAAATCTGGAAATGACCTACAATCTCTGAAGGGTTTGTTCAAAAGAAAATTTTAAAATTTGCCAGAAAAGTAGGGACAAAAAGTCGCCACCTTTAGACTTTGGGATCCTTTAAAATAGGAGGGTTCTAAAAAACTTTTGGCTTCCTATTTCTCTTGTAGTCAAACCTGAGTAAATCATCCTTTGGTTGCCCATCATGTGCCTACATTTTTTTAAAAACATTATTATGGATTCGTTGAACAAACTAATATTACACAAAATTCTTATTATTTAGTTATGTGTGATGCAGATGGAAGAGACCTTGTCATAAATGGAATCAACTCTAAATTCTTTGTGAAAATGATGAAACGTTGTAAAAATTCAAAAAATCAGTCTCAAAACTGGATTGGAACTTCTATCCAAGTTTTTTTTAAAAGAGTTAAAATGAGGACTGAATGTTCGTTTCGAAATCAAGAAATGGACAACACCAGTTAAAACTAAAAACAATTAAACAAAGAAATGTCAATGAAGTTCAGAGGAATGAAATTACAGTCCCATATTAACACTTTGTGAACAATCCTGAAAATGTGGGGCCAATTGCAAGCTACACCCAGCCCTCCATACTCAAATGGATTCTATCAATTAGTTTCAGGGTGCACCCAAAGGCTTTTTTTTCAGAAGGGGCCACTTTCATTGGCCCATTGCTACCTATTTATCTAGCTACCTTGCTAATGTAACTTTCTTCCTACGTACTAACTTGTCTACTTACATGCTTACCTATTCTAGTAACCTATTTACCTTGCTTTTTGAATTTCCTTTCTATTTACTAACTTGCCTACTAACCCAACTATCTACCTATATACCTACTTACCTACCTATACACCCGCCTTCCTACCTACCATTCGTGAAAATTAATTTGTTAAGCAAACAATGCCCATTTAATTGTGACTTGACAACTTGTGAAAAGGGCTTACATGACAAGTAATCATTTAAGAATCCCGAAATTCCCAATGTGTTAATAAATATACTCCTGCAAATTTTAATGAAGTTTTCAACGTGTTTCTTAAGTTCTCAATGTGTTCTCTAAGATGTTCCCAACTACAGCGCATTTTATGCGAGATCTTTTGCTCAAAAGTTGAAAATGCATTCTTACAAACATTGGCCATGCCCAACTAATTAATAACATCGACCATTTTGTCCTGTCATTGGTATCATGATGATGGGCAACTTTGCAAATTCAATAACTTATCCCCATCATGTTTAAGGTCAATGATCCATCTTCCTTTGTAGGACTTTCATCCATCTGTGGTGGATGAAGGTCCTCATCCGATCCAATCCCCCAAGAGCCTTTTTGGTTCACTGTGTTCCCAATGGTCCTTTGGTGCACCTCGCCTGCACTCAAGAAGTCTTGACATAAAACCCAATCACCTGGGTTCTAAAACATTTAGCATTTTTGGCCATCGTGTGAGACTGTGCAGCACCAAAAGCATAGATATTGCAAAAAAATTCACCCTCAACATTTCAAGGCATTAGAACAAAGTAATCAATTTCATCCACCATCTTCTGTCCAAGTAACTTCCCTACATAGTTGTCATTTCACCCTAACCCAAAGTTTATTTATTAATGAAGGTAATTTGTTTTGTTTTGTACATTGATGTCTCCGAAAGCATGGCTTCATGCCACATTCTTGGTATCTTTGGACAATTTTTGATGATTAAGGGTGCACTGACTTGGATTAAGAGTGTTTGGAACTACAGTGTGAAGCTATTGATTATTGAACCATTTTCTCAATGAAAATCAAATAAAATCAAAACTGAAAATTTTAATGGAATTTGGGGATGTTTTTGGTGTTGTTGGAAAGCCCTCAACAAGTAAGATTTAATAAATTTTGTTTCAAATTTTTCAGAGTTAATGTGTGCAAAGATATTGATTTTTTACTGCATTTTGTTTGTTGGAAATCCAAACAAATTACAAAAATTGGGTTTGGAACCCTCAATGTGTTCACACTCAGGTCAATGGCACAGGGGACACTAGTCATCATGGAATTTTGATGTATTCCAACATTTGTATTGTCCATGTTTAACATGCATTCCACGAAAGGCCACTCATTGAGTATTCACCCTAATATCTTGAATTGACATTAGTTTTCCCACTCTTTGTCCAAAAAAATTACATGACATGTCAATTGAGATGCTTTAACAGATTATTAAACAATATTGCATGTGGATTAACAATAATGTTGCATTTGTAGATGCACTAGATACTTCCTAGTGCATTTGGAGGGTTCTTAATATTTTTACCACAAACACCTTATATGTTAATGTGTATAAAGGGTTTGAATGTGACAAAAACAAAATGACCTATTACATTATAAAAAGTTTCAAAAAGTCAAATTTCTTGGGATTTTGGGCCATTGATAGAACATGGCCACATTGGATAAATTTTGTTATTTTCACTTTCCTAAGTGAAAACAATAGATACTTTAGATGGTTACATAAAATTTGGAACAAAATTATTTCATTGGACATGAAAAAAAAAAGGGGAAATGTAAGACATTTCATGGGAAAAGTGAAAAAAAATGTGAATTTGGGAATCCTAGAAATGAGTCCTTATATTTCAAAGAGGGCACCCCAATCATGCTTGGACTCGACTTATGGATGTTAGAATATGTTCATGATATTTTTGCACTTGTCATTAATATTTTGGAAATTAATTAACAACCTTTGACTCAACACATCTCCCAAATCATTGTTGATTATCTCTCCCTTATTGTTAGTAATTGTGTTCTAAACTTATCTCACAACCATTTGTTGTTTAATGACATATTACATTTTTTCATATCCATGATGAATTTGAAATTGGAGGAAATTAAAGTGTTACATTTTTTTGACAATTTAATTGTAGACGATTTAGGTGTTGTTGGATGAAAGCATGGTTAGGTGGTTCATTCTTAACCTTTTGAGAGCCCATTTTTAAGACTAAGTAAAATTCTTGCATTTTGATAATTAACAACTTTTGCATCCAATGTACATTTCCTTATGTTTCCATTAAAAATATGGGTAAACCTAAGTGTGTACATGATTAAACTTATACTTGGTTAAAAACTCCATGTGAAAATATGAAAAACTTTGAATGAAAAATGGATTAATAAGACTTGATGATGCAATATATTTTTTAATACAATAAGTTCAATGAATCTTACTCTTAAACATCTCATGTGATGTTACCCTATTTTTTTAAAAAGGACTTTGACTTTATTATGGAATTTTTTGGAGTCCACATGTAAGGCTTTTACTTTGTGACCAATAGAGTATTGTTGGTTTTAAAATCCACTATGAGTCCATTTTTTTCTTAAAATTGATTCATAATTTAAAACATGATTATCTTGATAAAATATATTGCAAAAGGAATAACTCAAGATTTGACAATGTTAATGTGCAATATGACATTACATTTAAAGTTCACATATGATTTTTAAAAATTGCAACTGTGACAACCCAAATTGTCCTCTTAAATAATATGCTTTCACCTTGTTATTCAGTTGGTTATGCTTGCTTTTAACGTCAAAAAGAAGATTTTTGGGGTAATGGATTCTTTCTTTTCTTCTTAAGGACATATGAAGGGAAAAAAACCATAACACACTTTCTTTGAAATTAAAAATTAGGTTAAAAAACCTTTGTTTAATATCATCATTAATTGGTTGTGAAAAAGATGTGGCTATTATTGAGAAATATGATTAAAAAAATTTATGCCTTATGTTCTTGAAATGTCATCACCATTTGCATCCTTTGGTTGAATCTGAAAATGATATTGTTAACCAAAGATTTGATGAATACCACACCAAACTTTGAAATGGCAATAATTAACAAAAATGAACCAACAAAAGCACTCGTCAATAGAGAGTTTTAGATTTTAAAATGGTACCAAACAAACATGAAAGATATCAAGTGTCATTTTCATTGATGGGAAAAACACGAGTCCATGTCTTCTACTATTGGCTTTCTTACTTGTCAAATCTTAAAGATTGTTCTAGATCACAATTTGAGATGAAGAGATTTTTTTTACTTGGTTAGAATATTTGACTAATTTAAGGGATTTTTTTGGGCAGTTTTCTACCTTAAAAATAACTAATATTTGTGAACAAAAATTGATCCAAAAAATATTTTTAATTTGGTTGTCAATCTCTTTCTTATAGCTTAGTACAAGTGATTTGGAAGAAGAATTGAAAGGTGTTTTTAAATAGGATGATTGAAAGTACAAATATTTGGGAATTTTTTTGTTGTTGTAGGATCTTCATGAATTTCACTATATACTATCACTTTTGCAATTTTTTTGAATTTTAATAAAAAATGGGGAGACATAATGTTCCACCAACCTATAGGATATAGAATTGTTGTCAATTCTTGGAAACTTGCATTGCAATGGTGGACTGGATTGAAGAAAGAACCTCCTAGATTTCCACCAATTTTTTAAGTTTTCCTTTTCTTGAAATTCAGTGAATTTCAACATTTCAAACAAATAATTTCTAGAAAATTTGACATTTTCACAAATAATTTGGGAGAATTTTAAATTCACACCTTTTTTAGTTAAATTCACACCCTTTCTTCACACATCCAATTATATGCAGATTAAATTTGAGTGTGTCTGCCCCACCCCCCCATGTTCATTTGACTTGGGAATTTATATTATACATTTTTTTCCAAATATATCATAATCTTATTAATAACTTTTCATCTAGACATCAGGGAGATGAGGCAGACACTCAAATTTAATCTGCATATAATCAGATGCGCGAAGAAAGGGTGTGAATTTAACCAAAAAAGGTGTGAATTAAAAAATTTCCATAATTTAATTATTGCCAAACCGAAAAGGTCCTACAATACATTGAACCAATATGGAATGAATGACAAAAGACCATAATGTACATAATATCACTAAGGACTAAAACAAGCATTCAACCCAAAAACAATTTAAAAAATAAGCAGCAAATATTAAAGTTTACTATAAAGTCACCTTCTCTTTGGAGCTTAGTTTGACCTTCTAATCATTGTTTCATCCCCAATTGGAGTGCAGCCCTAAAATGAGTGAAATTGGGTGCCTTTTCATGAAATTGGATATCAGTTCAAAAGATTTGCATGATCTTATGCTAACAAGGAATGAAGAATATGAGAAGCATGGAAGTTGTGCATAATCCCGAGCTGGCAGGTAAAACTAAACTGATTCAGGTTAGAAAAGTAGTTTGGTCCCCTGTTTTTTTCCATGTGTACTGTTTTGAACCTGACTTCTCTCCTAATAGCCCACTTTGCTGTACTTCAAGAATACTCCAATATATAAACCAAGTTTTCCTCTCAAGTTCCCGCAACATTTCACATCAACTTAGACTCAAGCTCAGTACATTATCATGCTTCATGGTTGATTCCCATGCACCTTGTCAACTCATACCATCATTCATTTTGCATATATTAAAGTTTCTGTAAAGTCACCCTCTCTTTCACACGCTGTCCCCTCTTTCACTGGTATCCGCAAAGTAATGAAATTTTATTAAATCTCGGTATGAAATGCTGAAACTAATGCACAAGGTTCCAGAGTAATTATAGTACTTGTAGAGGTAGGAGTGAAAGTATATGTAGCAACAGTTGAGGCGCTCAGGGAAAAGGAAAGAGGGGATGAAACTCAGTTTACCACCAAAATTTGTGGAAGAACTATTTTGGGTCCTAGACTCCCAGTTATTTCGTTTTGAAAAATTTCATTCCCAGTTATACAATTGATGGCCTATTATGCCGAAACCGGCCATTCTCGCCCCCTAATCGCCTGACTTTATGGATAGCTTTATTGGACACAAAAAAAACCCTTGACAATTTCATCCTCTCAATGTCACATTCCTCATATTGAAATAATATTAGTGATAATGAAGTTTGAATCCCGAAGACCTGTCCAAGTTAGAGCTTGAAAACCGAAACATGAACCTAGATTCAACTTCAATACATTATTGTTGTGTCCTGGTCTATTATCACAACTAAAGCTCAGAAACTCTTTATACTTCCCCCCCCCCCCCTCGCCCCCCCCTAATAGTAGAGTTTGTTGTGTCAGCCAGAAACTGTAAGCTGAGATGCGATTGCAAGTGCCTGCACCCTGCTTGCAAGCACCTCTTGCACCTCCTGGATGATACGAGGTGTTGTACTTAAAGCCTCAGGAAGAGTTATAGTACCATCATTTGATGCATTGCTGCTTTCTGCAAAGCCCAATGGGGGTCCCCCCATCTCCAAATCTGCTGCATTCTGGCAGGCTGAAAACCAAAATCAAATAAGGTTCAAATTATTCCATGATCTAGCCTTATGAGCTTTCATAAAATGACACATATCAACAACCATTACCATATCTGATAATTTATTAACCTAGTCATCATACACCCATATCTATGTAACTTGTGTAACAAAGTTGGCCTCTTTTTTCTAGAATTATCTCAAGTCTATGGCTTCAAGCCATTCACCACATAGTTCTTGTCATAATGTATGTATATGTCTATGTCATCTGTTAAAATAAATACCTCTTCCAAGTTTAGCTACCTCATTCCTCTCCCTTACTCATCTAGGGGAAAAAGCAAAACCTTTATAATTATTGTTCAAATACTTTTTCAAAATCTTCACCGCATTACCATTATCTTTACCTCTTCCTCACATAACTTTTGAAATCTTTCGTTTTAAAGTGAAGCTTGATATTTTAATTTAAAATTTAATTTAAATATTAGACTACATTTCATAAATTTTTAAAAATAAATATAAAATTTATAGTTATACAAATGATTATGAAACTAATTATAAACTTCACCTTCTTTACCAATAGTCTTACCTCTTTTTCATACAAGTGAAGCTAAATGATCATAAAATGAAAATTTGGAGATTAATTAATTATTAGAATACATTTCATAGTTTTTAAAAATAAATACAAAAAAATAAATCTATACAAATAATATTAAATTGATAAACCTCCCTCTCCTTTACCATCACGATCACCTCTTTCTCACATTTAAAAAGTGAATCCTCTAGAACCAAAAGAAAACATGGGCCTTTTGGAAACCCATACAAACATGCATTCCTCTTTGTTTAGAAGAAATCTCAAAAAAGCTAAGATGTCCAACATGCTCATTAGAGCTTTGATCTCCATACGAACTGGTTAGACCCACCTAATCCTTGGACAATCTTACATCCTGCTATTACCTAGCCCCAACAACAATCATGGTAGATGAAGTGAAGAAAAGAACATAATATGAATATACATTAAAGAAGGTGAAGTGTGTTACCATCTTGCTGTATAGGAGGCCGATTTGTTGTGGGTATGCATACCCATCGCAAGTTCCGGTATAACACATAGACAGAGATGATGATGGTTACCAGTCCAATCCCCAACTTCATTATTGTCACAAAGTCTAATGGCGTCTGCAATCCACCAGTGCATGTTGCAACTGTCTCATTTGCAATGACATCTAGCACCGATCGCCTGATCCCAATCTCTTCCATGGCTCTCGTTGCCTTGTAAATTCAATTGGCAGCTCAAATTTCTATTTCACTATCTTCTTCCACTCTCACAATTCATAA